>PVIA01011534.1:0-43775 GCA_004024845.1 Tonatia bakeri | reverse complement strand
TATTTCCCTTGCCAGATTGGGGAAGTTTTCCTTTAATATCTGTTTAAATAAGTTCTCAATTTGTTGCTCTTCCTCTTCCCCTTCTGGTACCCCTATAATTCGGATGTTGGAATATTTAAAGGTGTCCTGGAGGTCCCTAAGCCTCTCCTCAGTTTTTTGAATTCTTGTTTCTTCATTCTTTTCTGTTTGGTTGTTCCTTTCTTCCTTCTGGTCCACTCCATTGATTTGAGTCCCAGTTTTCTTTCTCTCGCTATTGGTTCCCTGTGCATTTTCCTTCATTTCTCTTATCGTAGCCTGCATTTATTCATCTAATTTATGTCCAAAGTCAACCAATTCTGTGAGCTTCCTGATCATCAGTGCTTTGAATTGTGCATCTGGTAATTCGGCTATCTCTTGGTCACTTAAAAAAATTGGTTCTGGGGCTTTCAAATATGTTCGAGCCATCTTTTTTATTTTCCTTTGATCTGGTTGCGGCTGTTTAGTAAGGGCAGCGGAGCCTTAGGTGTTCACCAGGGCGGGGCACCGCAGTCGCTGGGTTGTGACGTGGTATGTGGGGGCGGGGCCTGAGAGGGAACAATGGCACCTGCTCCACTCTCTCTAGGACTTCTGTCCCCTCCACTGCCTCCCACAAGCAAACTGCGCCCTTTCTGTGCTGGCTCCCGGGTGGGTGGGCTGGTGCACTTTCTCGGACTCTGTGGGTGTCCCCAAGAAGTCTCCTGTGAGGCTGAGAGAGTCTCCCAGCCTCAGTTCCCAGATGGGGCTCTTAAGCTTTGAAACACGGAGGCGCTGCCCCTTTTCGCTTAGTTTGTGTGCAAACGTGTGGCTGCGGACAGCCACATGCCTTGCGCCCCTCACTGGGTCTGCTAGCTGCCTCCCGCGCCCAGGGTCCGCCACCGGTCCGTCAGCTGCTGTCTGCGCCCTGCGTGCCCGCACCTGCCAGCCAGTGTTTCTTCCGATGGGACCCCTCAACCCCACTCTGCAGGCCTCCGGCTCCGCCGTTCCTTACCGGTCTGGATGTACTGGAGCCCGACTTCTGTTCAATTAATTTCTCTCTCTTCTGGTTGTTTATTGTTTCTCAATCTTTGTTGTCTTTAGTTTTGGTTGTGCGAGGAAGCACAATGCGACTGCCTATGCCTCCATCTTGGCCGGAACTCCCATTTTCAAATTTTTGAGAGAGCTTTCTTTAGCTAGCTTTTACCCACCAATCCTTTGCTCTGAAGTCTCTGATTTGCATTTCCCCCCCTTCAATATATCCTTTACTATCTATAAACAAACAACAAAGGGAGAGAATTACCACCCCCTCTTCTGGACAAAGTCACCTAGGAAGTGGGGAAGGGGATGCATTCCTCCAGAGGATACGGCACAGGTGTTCTTACTTTTGAGAATAAATTCCCTGGGTTAAAAAGGAAGGGGACAGCAATGTGGTGATTTGGGGGGGGGGAGTATAGGGGGCCTAAATGGCAATTGGAAAAATACAATTAAAAAGTTGTTAAAATAGTAAAAATTAGTAGTTACAGAGTACTCATGGGGATGTGAAGTACATCCTAGGAAATATAGTCAATAATATTGTAATAACTATATATGGTATCAGATGGGTATTAGATTTATTGAAGTGATCACTTCATAGGTTATATAAATGTCTAATCATGGAGTTATATATCTGAAACTAATAATGTACATCAGCTGTGATTTAAAAATAAAAAAATATTTTAAAAATGTTATTGAAAATAATTCCCTGGGGTCAGAGTAACTTCTATTGTCCAGAATCATGTAGGAACTTGAATATGAATTAGTTAAGGGAAAAATAATCTCTCAAGGAATGTAAGTGTAATAAAAATATCTGGCCCTCTCTTTTGTACTAGGAATGAACTTTAGAGCACTGTAGGCAAAGTCATATTTTTTAAAATGCAAACTTCCATTTCAACCTGAGAACAGATTCTTATCACTTAGTCACTTCCCTGAAGTAACAGGCTCCCACCACTAAGAATCAGTGTGTCATTTCCATTTGAAGTACTTCTTAAAACTGAAACCGGGGGTGGGAATCTTGATTTTGATTGAAAAAACAGTTGACTAAAATGGTCTTAATAAGCATTCCTCGTGACCTCCTTCCCCCGTGGTCTCATCAGCAGGCAATAAACTAGACTCATCATCCTCAATTCTCCTGTAAACACCTATCTGTCAGAGAAGTAATTACCTCGCCAGATATACGCCCCTCTGAGGCAAAGCCCAGAAATCATTATAATACTCTGTAATTAGTGTTTATTATTTTATCTGGGCATGTCAGTGGAAGTACAAAAAGATGTCCCTTGGCTGAACAATCCTATCATAACAGGACTTAGAAAATATTAATGTAAAAGCTTCTCATTGTCAGCTTTGCTTTGCCATGGCAACGTTAAATCAGCTTGCTTCCAAGCAATTTGTAGCTCAACCTTGCTCCCTAACCCGCACATAGCAGACTGCATTTCATCCAGAAGTGTCTAAATCTTTAGCCTGACAACAGGTGTAGGTATTATCCTGACAAAGACCTGCATGATAAGCTCCTCATTTTTCTCTGCAGGAACAAGTAGTACAATCAGGGCTTGTTCTTGGTAGATGTTATTCTAACAGAAATTCAGAATTCAAATCCTTCCAACCCCCTGCCATGTTGAGTGCTAAGATAGGGAGTCGGTACATAGCATTTCAATGCAGTGCTGTTACTTGCACTTTGTAACTGTGTGGTCCTTTTATCTTCAAGGAGATTCGATAAGAATTATCTGATTCCATGAGAACTTGAGAGCCTCAACTACAGAGTTTTACAAAGTTTAGGTACACAGTTTTACCTTTGAACAGAATAGTTTCCTTTGGGGAGAGCAAAGGAAATTTAAGTATAATCCAAAATGTAGAAACTGCTGTATTTTAAAGTTGAAATTAGAGAATTCAGAGGAACAGTGTTGTAGCTCAGTGTAGGCCACAGATCTTTAATTTTTCAAGAAATGACAACTATTAAATCCTGGGAGAAAACATAGTAGCTGAGGGCAGGGGCTTCAGATTCCTTAGGTCCGTAAGCCATAGTTATCGCAACTGGAAAGTGTTGATATTGAGAGATACATTTCCTAGCAGTGGCATAGGAATTAACTGAAGTAAAACTTGTCAAGTATTTATCACAGAGCCCAGCACCTGAGTACGGTAGCAGTTACTTCTACTGTATAACATTACACATTGGTGCTAATCCTCTTCTGTGGGTTTGGCATTTGAGGACACACGCTACACTCCTCTATCTTTGGGATGCTACATTATAGGGTTGCTCAAGCAGGACTAGGGAATTTGGGGTTTCAAGAAGAAAGAAGGCACTAGTAGGTGTTTCTAGGAGAAAATGAAGTAGAAGGGAGAGTCTTTTACAAAATTCCCCTTGGGGAATTGCAAGGAGAACTTCTAATCTGCCACCAAACTGGTTCCACTTTTAGGAAAGCACTTGCTGGACCCCAGGCCCAGGCAGAGAGATGTAGATTTTTGCTGGTTCACTGACTGGGTAAGGTATAAATGTGAATAACTATGTTCCAGGAATACACTTCAAATTGGATCTTTGCAAAAGGTCTCTCTGAACTCCCAAGCCTGTCTTTCAGAGTATGCTAATTAGTTCCTGCTATTAATATTTTCTCAAAATATCTAAATGACAGGTGTGTTACTTGCTTTTTTTAAGGGGGAGTTGAAGGAGTGTTGAAGGTCAAGATTTGAGTTAAAAATCTTAGATTAACATTCAGAGCAAATGGAATCTTCTTAAGTAAAATAGGTCAATTCTTAAAGAAGTTTTGCGAAGAGGTCAAAGTGTTTCTGGAAAGGGCCTTTAGATTCTGCCCTGGCTGGTGTAGCTCAGTGGATTGAGCGTGGGCTGCGAACCAGGCATCGCAGGTTCGATGCCCAGTCAGGGCACATGCCTGGGTCCCCCAGCAACCGCACATTGATGTTTCTCTCTCTCTCTCTCCCTCTCCCTTCCCTCTCTAAAAATAAATAAATAAAATCTTTAAAAATAAGTAAAATCTTAAAAAAAAAAAGAAAGGGCCTTTAGATTCTCAAATCAGAAAACATGATCCTAGTGGACTGAGAAGACAAGATGTGGGTTATTGGTGCAATCATTTACTCTCTGGCATGAACTTGTCAAGTTTTTTAGCTACATCTGGTCTGTTTCCCCATCCATTTACCCAGTGGGGTAAATGATACCCACCTCAGGTTTGTTGTGACAATAAGATGCCATAATACATGCAAAGTATTAAGCACAATGAGTGGAAGATAGAAACCCTCAGTAATAACTATTGTTATTTTTTATATTTCCTTTTGGGTAATTTTAATATCCTCTTAGTAAACATGTTTATCAAAGTTGGAGTTCTATTAGATGATGTTTCAGTATACAAACATACCTATGATTACTATATCAAGAGGCAAAAGACACAGCAGAGAGGTTTATTAGAAATCAGTTTTCCATGGGTTTGCTACTGAACTTGGAAATAAACAGTTCAACCAATCCAAAAGTTTGGGCTAATGAGGACTTTCCCTAAAACACCAGGAATTTTTATGTGGATTTAGTGTATTATAGTAATCTCCCTTATATAAGAGGATATATTCCAAGACTCCCAATGAATTCCTGAAGCCACAGACAGTACCAAACCCTATATATACTATGTTTTTTTCCTATACTTACATACTGTTTTCACTTAAAGAAAGAACTTTACAGCTTCTCTCTGGCATACCTGAATTGCCAGCATTACTACCCTTGCACTTTAGGGCCATTAAGTAAAATAAGTTACTAGACCACAAGCACTGCAATGTTAGGACAGCAGATCTGTTAACCTAGATGGCGACTGAGTGACTAATGTGCGGGTAGCATACACAACGTGGAGACTCTGGACAAAAAGGGGTGAGTCACATCCTGGGCAGGACAGAGTGGGATGGTGTGAGATTTCAGGCTACTCTGAATGTTGCGATATAAAATTTATGAATTATTTCTGGAATTTTCTACTTAATATTTTTAGACTGTTGACCACAGGTAGCTAAAATCTTGGAAAGCAAGACCACTGAGAAGGGGAGAACTATTGTATTGAGTAGCTTAGACTGCTCTTTGAGATTTTAAGATGATTGACAAAATCCTTACATGTTTTCAGGGTCCTCAGAAGACTACTTGAAATGGTGCATGGCTGGCACTTTTGATGACCTTCAATAGGCCAATTTTCTTTATTTCTTGAAAACATACATGTCATTACCCGGAAATACTTTCAACTGAGGTTTTAAAAATGACAGGGTTTTATTCTGTGGCAATCTTGCTAACCTAATTAAGCAATCAAGTGATTTGTTATTTCAAGCCTATCCCTTTGTCTTGCCTGCATTTTGATTAACTTGCTAAAAATTCTCTGCTGATATGGTTATTGGGTCTGAGAACCATTTACTAAATTGTAATTGCAGAACTGAAAATGAGGGTGTAAATTGTCAGAAACATGACAGGAACACTAGAATTAAATGCATTTCTTTTCTCAGGAGGAGAATACCATGGAAGGAAATAGAAAGTAATAGATCTCTGATTCCTACACCCTTTTTGAATAGAAACACTTTGACCCAAGCCCTGCGTTCAAGTGTACACTCATTTTGTGATGACTTCCACAAATATTCTAGGCTCTGTATGCAAGTCATGGATAGAAGAGCTTTCCCAATTCAGGCTGTAAATCCATGTAAGAGGGGGGGGTCTCAGGTTGGATCCGTGTGTGGGCATTCCAACGTGTTCCTTGGTTTAACAACCACTTTCAGTCTGGATTCCAGTCTTTCTACTTGTGTCCTTAGCATCAGTTCATGATTTAATAATACTGTCTGATCCAAAGCATTTGCCCAACTGTGAGTCATGTTTTATTTGTTTTTATAGCTAATGGGCTTGGTAAATCATGCTTTTGACCTCCACAAATGGTTCTTAGATCAGAGTGGTATGAAAATCATCATAAATTAGAACCCAGAATTGCTTTTTATTTATTATTTTCAAATTGATCTTATTGGGCTGACATTGGTTAATAAAATCATATAGATTTCAGTTGTACAATTCTATAATAGTGATCTGTATATTGTATTGTGTGTTCACCACCCCAAGTCAAGTCTCCTTTTATCACCATTTGTTTCCTCTTTACTCTCTCCTACCTTCCCCAACTCCCTTTCCTTTTGGTAATTACCATGCTATCAGACTTGCTTTTAATGAAATGTATGAGGCTACTAAACCTCTCATCAGTTGATTCTTTAAAAACAATTCTTTTCTTTACAAATTTATTTCTGCAAACTGACTCAGAAGACTATGTAATCCAGCCTGTTGAATAGTAAGGAGAACCAAAATAGGCTATTTTTTGAGTGTTCAGAGTTGGTATTTGTCATGATTACATAACAAAAAGAGAAGATTCTCCCAAATAGGTCATACTTGTGATATTTCTAAAGGTTTCTTGCTCTGTTCTATAGAAATGCATGCATCAGTAAACTGGGGTTGAATTGGAAAGATTTCATAGAGGATTAAAATCTTGAGAATCTTCAAGTTAGTGAGGGAAAGACTTATTGGGGAAGGGAAATTTGACTTTGATCATCTGAGAGACAAGTATTTTCAATATGGTGTGTGGCATAAATAAGAAATGCATATCCAAGGTGAAGATTAAATGTGAGGCTGAGGATGAGTTCCATGGTGTATGACCTACGTTTTATATAGTTAATGGCTTTAAGAATTAGATAATATGAAGAATAAATGAGAAAAATACTGTAGCTTTCAAATATACCTGATGTGAAAACCACTGAAGTTTAACAGTATACTAGATATCACCATTTGTTCTTCTAACTGATATCATAAGTTAAACGTGTTCCAAAGAAAGCCCATCCTATCTACTCTCCCTGAACCTGACCTATTGCTGGTTTCCCCATTGCAGGGCTGGGCAGCTCCATTCTTCCAGTTACTCTGGCCAAAATCAATACACCCACCCTTGGCTCTTCACTCTCATTCAGTTAGAAGCAAATTCTCTTGGCTCTTCCTTCAAAACATATTCAAAATTTGACAAATTTTCATAAGCATGGCCTCCTTCATTTTTGTCCTAAACACTTACCTAACTAACACACTTTTTAATTTCCTTACTGTTCATGTTTAGTGTTTTTTTCCCCATCTAGAATGTTGGCCTCATGAAGGAGGACTGCCTGTTTTATTCACTGCTGTATACTTAGCCTTTAGCACTGCCTAGCACATAGTACATGTGTTATCTTTTTTGAAGTACTGAGTAAATAAAACTATTGGGGAAGAAGAGGAAGGAGAAACAAATACTTTTTTATTTGTTTAGATCTACTTTTAATCTACTTTTAGATCTACTTTAAGATCTACTAGTAGATCTAAAATTAGATCTACTTTTAATGGATTCTACAGCTATTTTGGGGTACTTACTATTTGCCTACTTGAATATTAAGCCTTTAAATCTTGTGTATATTGTATATATTTCACTAAAATCTCAAGTTGTCCTTGGGATTTTCGATAAAATAATAATTCCAGAATACATATATGTATCATATAACACATCTATAAATACATGTATTCATAGAATATATATTTATGATACAATGAGTACATATTTCCTCACTTCGATTAACAAATTAGTAATGGAATATTAAATTTATATTATTTATTTATTTAAATAGTGATGAATGGAGACTTGACTTGGGGTGTTGAACACACAATTCAGTGTACAGATGATGTATTGTAGACTTGTACACCTGAAACCAGTATAATTTTGTTAACCTGTGTCACCCCAATACATTTAATAAAGAGATAAACATTTAAAATTTAAAAACATCCCAGGTATCTCATCAAATCTACACAGTTTTCTTGTAAAGACCTCATTTTCAGAAATATAATTAAGCTGTTTCTCATGTACACTATCTCCTATTTAATTTTATTCAAGACTGGCATGATGACAAATATGTGTTGGAATAAAGCCCTCCATAGAAAACAAGCATTTTTCTACATTACAGATTCGGTATTTTGAAGAACTTGTTTTTCACATGAGCATCCAGGATATTCTCAATTTCTAATCACTCCTAAAGGATTGTACAACTGAAAGGGAGAAGGGGGGATTAAGTTGTTTATATAACAATGGCAATATGGCCAGAGTCTAAATTTTCAAAACCAAGTCTTTCCTATGTGAACAAGATTAGTTTTCAGAATGCAGACATAATTTCTTGGAAAATAGAAGGATCACAGAAACTGAAGACAGTGCTTTTAAAAATCTGTATGATTTAAGTAGTCTTATGGATTTTCATATTTTCTTCTTTCTCTAGAATTGTTAGGATTTTTCCAAGTAGGCCATTACCACCCATACATATAATAGGAAAAATAAGTTGGTTATGAGTTAAGCTGCTAACAAAGTAGACGCGTGGTAGTGCCCTGAGTATCTATAGAAGGAGAGACTTAGCAGTGCACGGCACACAGTAGTTGCTCCATAGACATGTATTGAAGGGATCAATAAACTTGAGTAATATGGAATAACTGCCCGTAAAAATCAACTGTGAATTTCTAGCTTGCCTAGGAACAAGAGTCCTAGAAACCTTGTGATTAGATAAATCATGTATGCCCAACTTGTGATGTAGTACTGGGTTGTAAAATATGAAGGTATTTGGCAATTTACACAAGGAGGGATGACATACATTTGTGGATCATTCATGAAATGGACCACTTGTCATCTTATTTCTAAGTTTATTTTTAACTAAGTTTATTTTTTTAAAAAAAATTATTTATATTTAGACAGAGGGGAAGGGAGAGAAACCTCGATGTGTGAGAGAAACATGGATCAGTTGCCTCTTGCATGGCCCTAGCTTGGGATCTGGTCGGCAGCCAGGGACTGGGAACCCAACCAGTGAACTTTCCATTTGTAATCCAACGCCCAACCCACTGAGCCATACCAGTTAGGGGTCTATGGCTGTTTTTTTGTAATATAAGGGTAGAGTTGAATAGTTGCAAGAGACCACATGGCCTGCAAAACCTAAAATATTTACTATCTGGTCATTTACAGGAAAAGTTTTTGGATTTCTAGTCTAAATTTCCCACATATCTTTCTAAGTAGCTTTCTCTGAGACAGCTCAGAGCTTGAAGGCAGCTGTTGCATTTTATTCGTCTTTGTATCTCCTGCTCCCAGCCCCTTGTGGTACTTAGCAGGGAGGTGTTTAACACGTAGCCGAACACATGATTTCATACTTTTGTCCCTGGGACGATTCTTCGAATACTGGGGATCAGCCATCCTGCTACCCACCTAGTCTTCTGTTCAGGCCGGGCACCCAGGCATTCCTATTCCTCCTGTGACACTGCAAGCCCTGAAGCTAATCTGGCTTAGTGCCTCTTTACATGTGTGTGCGTGATTTTTAGATTGTGATGTTATCTCTGAAATTTATGAAGAGCTTACCATTTATCATAATGGGTACCATTTTTACATAAAATTATATATTGTACTGATAATCTACAATGCACTGTTCTTCTTGGTTAATGAGTAATTGATTTTTAAAGGAAGGAAAATTGAAACAATATATTTTTCTGCCTAAAGGAAGAGAAAAGAAAAATATAGTACACTTCTGGCAGATTTTTGGTTTATAAGCTAGAAACCTTTAGTCTTTTGTAGTCTCCAGTGAGGAATTAATTGTTCCCCATGGAGATAGAAAATATTTGAATTTCTACTTTATATATTGTTTTTGTCTTGAAAATACTAAAGGATAACAGATTTACTAAAGTTTGAAGTGCAGACCCAGAGAGGTGCCCCTGTTCTGGCATGAGTGACGCGCAGCACTCAAGGGTTCTTGAGGGAGGAAGGATGCGACACGGTAGGGGTGCGCCGGGCAGCGACCCTCACCTGTTCATTTGCTTTTGGTGTTTTGCTTTGTACTCAGTCCATGTGAGCCATGTTATACTAATTATGGATTATACTGTTTGATTGTAACAAACTAATCCTCACAAAACGAGTGTTGCTTAAAGTGATTCCTGAAAAACAACAATGGTAGCTTGAAAATGTAATAATGCAAATGTATTTCTCATGAGTGGAAAACAAGAATGACAGAGCTGGCACTTCTGCAACTTCTAGAGTGGGTTGTGATGGACGTGATTAGAAGTTAAAAAAAATGACTTATTTCAGGTGAGAGGTTGGCTAAATTGTTTTAAAAACATCAAAAAACTCTAGTCAATCTGATATACTGATTTATACTTACTATGAATCTCAAACTAAGTCCTTATTAAATATTAATACTGTGCTTTTGTGAGGCATGTTTGCAGATTGACACTCTAAAGCAAAATGAAAAGCAGAATCAAATATTTGTGAATTCTTATATCAGAGAGTCAAAACTATGTCTTAAAATGTGAGGCATATTTGCTAACAATAGAAGTGTTAATAACTTTAAAGGGAGAATAACATTTTTATCATTTATAAAATAAAGTAACTATAAAAAAGTATTTTATATTTGTTTTAGTCTTTATATTTTCTACTTTTAAATAACTTTAAAATGCTCATTTTATATTACTACAATAGTACATGTACAAAATTTATGAATCTCTACTAACTAATAAGTAAACATCAAAACTGAAGACATCTGATCTTATCATTAGACAATGCTATATTGCTTTAAGTAGAGATAATAAAGAAGGGATATTTCGGATACCAACCCCACCCCCCCACTGACCATCACTTTGGTTTTTATAAAGTGTTTATCTGGTTTATAGATAATTTTTTTGATGAAAAGGGACATAATTTTGAAAATAGAATTGCCTATAACTCCTAAATCAGTTTACTACATCTATTGGGTGAGGGAAACCTCTTTTCATTTCTTCATTTCACACTCTGATTTTTTTAAACATAGGATTTGTAATTATTTTTGTACTTGTGTATTGTTGGATGTAGACTTTTTGAGACTATAGGCTCCATAAGTAGAGGGACAATGGCATCTTATTCATTCCTTTTTTCAAACCTCACCTGAGGATATGCTTATTGATTTTTAGTGAGAGAGGAAGTGGGGCAGGGAGAGAGAAAAAGAGAAATACCGATGTGAGAGAAATATCGATTGGTTGACTCTAGTATACATACTGACCAGGGATCGAACCCACACCCTTGGTATGTGCCCTGACCTGAGATCAGACCCACAACCTTTTGGTGTATGGGATGATGCTTCAACCAATTGAGCCACCTGGTCAAGGCCAATGTCCATCTTATCTACTGAATCTCAACTACTTAGCTCAGGGCTCAGCCCAGATAGTGATTGACTTGTTGACTGACTGGTTTTCAGAAGCCAGAGCTAATAGGAAGACAGGAGCAGGGTTGAGGAGTGGATGGTAATTGGATTCCTTTCTGTGTGTGATCACAGCACACCTTGGACCACGAAGGTGACTTAGCCTGGGAAACAAAATTTAAGACCTACTTGTTTTAGGGATCCTCTCAAATAACAGTGTCAGTTCATGTTACTTTATACATCATTTGCCTTTTGTGAAATACTGTTAACCTCCCAGAGGTTTGTTCCACATTTCCTAACTACTCTTTAAATACACAGTGATTTAGACTGTGTCTACCATTTTGGCCTCCATTTAAGAACTAACTACAATATTATGCCTAAAGGTTACTGCCCTTTCTATGGTAACATAATAGGTAATTCTTGAAGTATTAGTCATTAGAATCACATCATAGCTATGCTGTGCTAATCAATTTGTCTATAAATATCTAGATAATTTTATTGTGACATTATAATGTTTTAATATATTCAATTCTGTTCAATTTGATTTGTTCTGATTCAATTCCGTTCATAGTATAAGCCTAACATGGGGGATAAATTGTTCTCATTTTCATTTAAATTTCAACCCTTATGGGAATCTAACTATATGCCAGGTAATGCTAGCTGATGGCCACGTAAAAATGAATTCAGTTAGGCCTCTGGCAAAAGAAATGCACAGAGAAAGAGCCATGGATACCTATAGCATGTGACAGACAGGTTGCAGGAAGGGACAGCTCCAGTGCGCTGTGGAAACACAGACACGGTAACACACAGGGTGCTCGGCGACCTGGGTGATAGAAGAACTTCATGGCCTCATGAATGAGAAAAGGCATTTATAGGATGCAGTCAAAGAAAGACAAGTCTGTGATCAAGTGAAATATATGGACAGTAAGAGGTAAAGAATAATGAAGATGGGGCTAGGACACCTAAAGTTTCCAGGAAAAGCAAATACTTATATTGGTTTTGCCCAGTTTGTTTGTTTTAGCACTTTTTGCCCAACTAGAAAAAGGAGGGACAAGAAAGGGAAAAAAAGCACAATTCTTTGAAGCTTTTCAGCTCGTACCTCTGAGGCAAGGCTTCAGAAATGATTAAAAGTAAATGTGAACTGCCCAGGGACGCACTGGCTGCACAGGACAGTCCTCCCGCTGGCAGCCCCAGCTCACTGTCTCATGCCTGCTCTATTTTGCATTACATAAACTCGTAAAAACTAACCTCCTTTTTCATAGTTGTCGAAAAGAACACAGATTCCTTCTGGACATTATTTTCCAGCAGAAATGAGAAACACACGGAAAAAAAAATGAATAAGGAGCAGATTTTTTTTTTGTGCTCATTAGAGCATTTGCTGTTTAGCTATGAAGTCAGATTTGCATGTGTTGGCATTTGCAGGCACAGTTGGATGTTGCTACTTTGTCAAAATAATCTATAGAGGGTATTAATTGTGAGTCAACGGATGATCATTTTGCAGCTCAGAAGCATTTATTATCTTCTAGGGTTGAGGTTTCTATGGTTTGGGGATTGTGGCCAATTGGAATTAGAGTGTGCACAGTCTAGACGATGGAATGTAGCGGGTAAGCAGACGTGCCTAAATCACAGACACAGCTGGGGTGAGGAGCTGGGATGTGGCATTTACTCACTCTGTGACCTTGAGCAAGTCACTTTACTTTACTAGGCCTAATTTGTGTATGGGGATAATATCAACCTCATAGGATTGTGATTAGGATTAAATAAGACCAAAAGCATTGACTGGATTAGAACTATTTATTATTATCATCATCATCACTTAGTAGTCTCTTATTTTTTCAAGGAAAAATACTGGCTCTTGGTGGGGGTAAATTTTGTCTTTAATAGGGGTGTTCTTTCATGGGTTAACACTATCTTTAGGTTGGTTATAATGCTTTAGAGCTTCAGTTCTCACTTGGAATGAGACAGTTTTGGGAGACAGGAGGGATTTGACAAATTAACTCCCTAACCCATGGAGATGGGGAAGACACCATCCCTACACGGTATTTCTGCTAAGCTCACCTCTAGCCTTTGCTTAGTTACTGAACTGGAAATAACCAAGAATGAATCTTCATTGCTTACACCCATTGACTCCAGTTCAGATCTTTATAGTTAACAAGAGTGAGCTCAATTCTTTTCTCACATCGTTGGAGGCATTTCTCACGACCTCTCTGTCTTTTCTTTTGCAGCTTCAACATCTCCAATTCCTTGAACAGTTACTCAGCTGAGGATTTTGCCCTCTGCATGACCCTGATTTCCTTCTGGATTTGCTTTAGAAAGTTAACGTCTCTTATGTGTGTTTCCAGAAAAGAATATATTTTCCAGACTTCTCAGTATAGAGTATAGAAGCTCTGTTGATGGTCTTATCTTTGAAATGCATAATCTCAGTTGGTTAATAAGATTGCACTGCTGATTTATATTTCAGATTAAATCATTTTGAAATTTAAATGGAAAATTAGAGAAGCAGTGACAAGAACCACCTGTACCAATAGGAGTCAAGCATAGAAAAAAATCTTTTTGTTCATTGATCTACCCAAGATGAAAAAAATCCCATTCCTGTATCTTGCTTACAAGGAAATATGTTCTAGTAGATTTATTAACTAATACCTTGTATAGCATTAAGGATGGCTGGATTACTTTTGACTTGAAAAAAAATTCAAGTGTCAGTTATAAAAATCAAAATTTGATTTTAAAAAATGCATCTACCTATCTATATACTTTGGCTTGAAGATAGTATCTTTCCCTTTCACTCTGAGCTAAACTTACAAAGTACTTTAATTCTATTTCCTTGAATTCTATTGAAGTAATAGTGAAAATATTTTATTAAAAATAAAAGCAGTCCTGACTGCAATATGCGAGTATGTTTGTGAAGAGTTTTGTTAAAACCTGAAGATTGGGTTGGAACATACCTACAAATTTCATGTTTATATCTCCCTTAGCCTCCTGTGAAGCTCTGACACTTTTATTCCCAGAGTTTGGCATATAGATAGTCTTCAGGTTCATAGCTTCACAGGAAATGTTCGCTAAGCAATTGGTTTAACCTTGGGTCAGACTGGCTAGTTATTTGCGGGAGGCTCAGTTCAACATTACTCAGTTCAACATTACAGAAAATTTAGAATTAGTTAAGTAACAAATCAAAGTGGCATAGAGGAATCATCTGAGCTATAGAACTAATACACAATAATTTTTCACATTTCTCACCTAGTTTCTAGTAAGTATTTTGACTGAGCTGCTTTTCCTGCTGGCAAATGGAGCAGTCCATTTGATTTAAGATGAAGGAGTTAGAGTAGATGCATAATCCAGTCAGTTTTTTCATTAAAAACAACAACAACAACAGAATTCCAGGGTGGGCACAGCCTGGGAATATGTTTGATATAGAAAAGGAAACCAACATGATGTAAAATTGTGTACCGAAAACCTGTAACATTTTGTTAACCAGTGTCACCCCAATAAATTCAATAAAAAACAAAAGAAAAAGAAAGAAAGAAAGGAAGAAAAGGAAACTAAATAGTAAAACAAGGTGAAGAGAGTCTCAATTCTGCAAGAATGTGAGCATTTACATGGGTACCTCTCTTGTTTTGGTGTTAGTATTTGTAAAGATTTGAGAATTAAATGAAAGTTGGAATCTTGAGCATCAGTTATGTACCTACAATGGGCAATGAATGCCGGCTCATATTGTGTCCAATTAGATATTCCTTTGCTGGGGCCCCATTGTTTGGAGAGATGAATGGTGGCTGCTTTGGGACCAGGCTCTGCCACTTCTAGTCAAATGAACATAGCGGCAGCAGGTTCTTCCATCTCACAGTGTTTTGTTTTAGAGAGAGGGACAGTTTGTCTAGCAACCAGGCACCAACTTGATAAATAGGATGATAGAGGCTCTAGTCCTCTCTACCCCCATGTGTTGGTCCACTTAACTGTTTTGTCTTGGGCTTGTTGTCTGGTACCTTAGAAAGTTCAAATAAAGAGTCGACGGTAGTAGAAATATAGTACTCGAGGAATAGACTGCTGGTCTTATTCTTTATAAGATACACCAAATGTTGTGGCCAAATAGTGACAGAGAAGGAGAGCAGAATTTGCTGGTGAACCTTAACATGTTCTCCCAGGATAGGTCAATCTAAGCAGATGGCTGTGCTCCAAATAATGGAACGGCATTATTTAAGCACACACATATGCATGTGCAATATTTATATTAGCCATGTAGGAACATATTTTCTGGGAACTAGGATATGGTGAGAAAAATAGTTACCCAAGAGCTATCCTTTGCTTAGAAAAAATCATTTCTATAGTGCTGTTAATCTTAGAGTTTCCATCTGATATTACAGGTAAGTCCTCAATGTTGTCAATTGGCTCTGTGACTTTAAGCAAAAGAAAGTACAATGACACCAGTTTTACTATAGGTGAATTGTTATAAACCAGTTAAGTACCCGCAGCATCTTATTAACCTTACAATGGAAATGGCGTTATTTGAGGACCTGCAATACTTCATTTGCTAACCCAACAATGATGATGTCATTAACGCCCCAATTACATAGGTGAACAGACTGAGGATCAGAAAGGTTAAAGGCATCAGATCCAGGTTTTCCAATGCCAATTGCTGCTGCTTTTCCGATGCGCCCCGCTGTCTCTCAGGAGAGGGTCTGTTTATGGCTGAGTTGCATCTCCACTGGAGGCGCAGGAGGCAGGAACAAATGCTGGCATTTTCAGATAGGTGTTTATTATTAGGCTTTGTCCTGTAATAGTGGTTAAATCGTGCCTTAGGCAAAGCTTTCGGCAAGGTCGGGGCACAGATAAAGCATTTTCTGTAAAGTTAAATTCCTGTTGAGAGGCTTTTAAGGTTTTTATATTTTAACGAAGTTATTAAAATGAAAGTTCACACTTACATAATTCATAAGCATCCACTGCCTCTTCCAAAACCTCTGCCACTAAACTATTTTAAAAGTTTTTCAGTACAATTCTTATGTAAAACATGAACACATCTTTCCAGTTAAGTTTAAAATAGACTTCCAATTATAGTAAACTGAAGCTTCACTGTAACATAGGTCTTCAGGCTAGCTCCGTGTTTGATGTTTGCCCTGCATGTAAAGAACAAACTATGGCACTCCAATGTATTTTTTGGATGAACAATTTGAATCGACAGCTTTTGGTATCAGTAGCTTTCAGATGTTTCAGTAGTTTTGTAAAGTGTAGAAATTGAGAAATTCTCTTTAAAACATTGGTTTTTACTTTCATAAGGGTATATATTTTCACATGGACTCTTAGGGACTGTCACAGATATCTTCAACTTGCCATCAAATCGATGCTGCTGCATTGAGTGTTTTAATGGATTCAAACTCCTGCAAATATAGCTGATGAAAATCTACAAACTAATGACCTGATCTTTTTTTTTGTACTCTTTGCAATCAATTGCAGTTGTCTTTTTAAAGCAACATATTTTTAGGTTTTGAACTTAGGGTAATTGCATCTTACTTTAAAATCCTTTCTTGTTTAGAGGCATGATGTGACTGAATAAATTGTCTCATCAACAGGAGCCAGTAGTAGAAGCAACAGCAAAAAACTTTTAGGAACATTAAAAAAATGGGAACGTCCCCCCATTGTTTTTCTTTCTGTTACTAATAGGCAGGAAATCTTTGTATTATAGGGACATTAATGCTTTATCTGCTTTCTTCCAATCTGATATGTGTCTTTTAACTTCATTTATAACATTTACTATTAATTTGGGAGGAACTGATACCTTTACTATATTATGTTCCTATCCAGGAGCACATTATTCTATTTATTTAGGTCTTGCTGTAAGTCTTTAGGTGCAGTGAGTTGTCCTCAGTGTTACACGTTTAAAAAGGACTTACTCAGCATGTATGATGCCTGCAAACAAACGGATGCTATGCTGTGAGTATAAACGTAATGGCATCTCAATATGTACTAGCCTGGAAGGGTCTCTGTTTTTAATTGATAGGTGAAAAAATATTATAGGATAATGTGTTTGATATGATCCCATTTTTATAAAGTGCATATATGTGTATATGTGTGTGTTTAATTCATATAAAGCAGAAAAGAAAATCTGGATATGAAATTTCAAATTGGTTCCTTGAGACAATTCATTATCTTTAAATGGGAAGGGATTAGAGGAACTTGTTTGGGGACTTAATTTTTACTTTACATGTTAAAATAAATGAGGAGGTTATAGTTTATTTTAGCTTTTTTTCTTAAGCTTTTCTAAAATGTTAAAACTAAAAATCTGGGGGAATACTGCAAAAGCATTTGTTTTCCCTCAAACAAATGAAAGTCCATAATATGCACAAATTTCAGCTTTAAGATCAGTAGATAACTGAAATCTCACACCTCCATATGCATTACTTCTATATGTATTAGTTTTGCAAGTACACTGTCACTAAATATGCATTCAGCAATTTTTGGTTCACAGGGGGAACAATTAATTACCCTATCATATTATTAGCTGAAATTAGTAATTTTAAATATGAATTTCTTGTCAATCAACCATATTGCTTTCATTTGGAATCAAATCAGTTTTGTGTTCCTGAGAATATAAAATATGTGTTTATTTCACATCTTTAAGTTAAAAAGTTAAGTTCCTAAGCATACACTTAAAGTGTATTTATTTGTCATTATTAAAGTCATTTATTTGTAGAAAAAAATTATAGGAAGCCTCTTAGTTTTCTAGGAATCGTGTGGATGATGAATAGCAAAAGTTAGGTCATTAGTAACTCAGAACAGCATGCAGCTGCAATGGTTTCTTGACTTCCTTTTATAAGGGGTTAGTCTGTGCAGCAGTGAATGAATAGGATGCTGAATCATTGTCTTACCTCTTCATGCTGGGCAAAAGATGTGACCAGGGATGATTTCTGGCTTTTGTTTGTCACTGAAAAATGTGTTTATGGTTGTCATTGAGGAGTAACCAGTGTAATGTATACATTTCTGGGTTTCTTCCTTTGTCTCCTAGAGACAGTCTGTTTTTGTTGTTGTTTGTTTGTTTGTCTCACTGCTAAAGGGAATGAGGGGGGAACAAAGGAAGGGAGAAAACTCTGAAGATGACAGCTAAATAATCAATTAATTTTAAGAATTACATTTATGTTGCTTTGATTTAACTTTTTGTAGCTGCTAATTCTATTATAATAAGATTAGCATATGATGCCAAAAATTTCATTCAGTAGAAAAAAAATTAAGTCAGATCAGTTGGAAGATGAAGACAAGATAACCATTTAGGCTGGCAGAATTTTAAAATTCGTAACTGGTTGCTTAGACAAGAAACGTTGAGGTCTGTTCCCCAACATATGTGCTAGGGGCTCTGGGAATACACGCCTAAGTAGACACCCTCCCTGCTCTCGAAGAAGCCCATGTGCAGTGGGTGGCGAGACTGTGGGCAGAGGGTAAAAGAGTGATACATTTATAACAGACATTAGGAAAAGGGGTTAAGGGACCAAATACAACCCCAATATCCTTTTGAAAGTGGAGGTGACTATAATAAAGCACAATTTTCTTAAAAGATCATTTTTTTTAAAGATTTTATTTATTTATTTTTAGAGAGGGAAGGGAGGGAGAGAGAAAGAGAGAGAAACATCAGTGTGCGGTTGCTGGGGGACATGGCCTGCAACCTAGGCATGTGCCCTGACTGGGAATCGAACCTGCGATGCCTAGTTCGCAGCCCACACTCAATCCACTGAGCTACACCAGCCAGGGCAAAAGATCATTTTTGATGCTTCCATTTTTTCTGAGCATCTTTACAGTGTTTGAGACTCAGTATTTCTATTGTTGTCATCTGTGGTAGGCCTAACAGGAATCTCACAGTTTCATAAAAGAGAGAGAAAGATGGCATATACATTTGCTATATACTTTTAATAGCTTTAAATTAAAAAAAAAATTTACTTTTTGAGAGAGACAGACGTCTGTTCATTGCTCACCCACTCATGCATTCATTGGTTGATTTTTGAATGGGCCCAGACTGGGAGTCAAACCTACAATCTTGGCATATTAGGATGGCACTTTAACCAATTGAGCTACCTGGCCAGGGCTATTTATAATAGTTTTATTAGAAAAAACTCTTTATCAAATTCAGTTTTTCAAACAGGAATATTTTGGGGCTTGAATCCTGCTAACACAATTACCTCTTAGAAAATCTGACTCTCCCTGTTCTTTTCCTTATACTGATGGGGAGCAGAGGACGCAATGGTCACATTGAGGACGGGGATGGGGCTGTTCTGTGCTGGTGTTGTGAGAGATGCAGCTGTGGAGCCTATTCTGACAATCACCCATGGAAAGGCTTGGGGGTTCCACAATACAACACAAAGTAAAGGTTTAGAGATATGTCCCCTTTTAATCCTATAACTCAAAACAGACTCATCTATTTATCTCTACCTGTTCTATCTTTCGGAGTAACAAGTTTTTACTTACCCAACTGTAAAGTAGCAAAGAAAATTTGAAAGAGAATATGTGAGTAGAAAGGTGCCTTTGAGATCAATCTGAATGACCCTCCCTTTTATCTATGCTCGTTCAAACATCAAGGTCACTTCCCAATTCTAATATTGTGGGATGTGATAAACAGATAGGTATTTCTCTGGCTCTGCTTTTCATGATTTTCAAACTTTAATCATCTGTCTGCTCAGCTTTCTTTTTTCAGACTACAAAGTCCCAATCTTAGGTTGTCCTCACACACAGTACCTTCATCCTTATGTTACCCCCATTCCTTTGGTCATCTACCCTTACTGTGTCTTTCCTGAGGTGTGTAACCATAGCTATGGGTACTCTACACATAGATTAGTCTTAGTCTAGGACAAAGGGAGGACATTTTTCCATCTTGTACATGTTTATAAAATATTCTATGACAACACCAAGCCTCTTTGGTTACAGCTGCATTCTTGGTAAATGTCCTCAGTGGATGGTTCTGTGTGACCTTTTTCTTGGTTTATAATTGACTCTATTATACTCTAATTTTTTCTCTTTTAATGTATCATTTCTAAGCTTGCCCACAGTAGAGCTCATCTACCACATTTTGGCTTACTTGGCCTAGAAAGATTTTTCCATTTATTCACTGAATTTGGCATTTCAATGGCTGAAAGCATTTGTCACCTTCAAAATTGGGAACTTCATGGTGAACAGTAAAAATGCCTTAGCACAGACCTCTTTGGCATTTCACTTCTCTTTCTGTGGATTTCTCTTGTTAACACTTTACAGCTGAGTTTTATTTTCCTGGTAAGTTGTCTATTGCAATTCCAATTTCTTCAATATTAGTATTTAAATATCTAATTTTGACCACAGACTCCCTTAGCACTTTAGAGGGGTGGGAAGTTTTTGTGCTATGACAGCCACTGCCCAGCCCACCATATCACACACTGTCTTCCAGAATTGGTCCTCGATGAAATTCTGTAGTAGGTAAGCTTTCCTTTAGTTCTTTCTCTACCACCTAGTAGACACTAATCCCTTAGACTTGGACTTCCTTCCAAAATGTTCTGGCAACATCTCTTCACCTTTATCACTGACATTGCTATACTGTTTTGTGTCTCAACCTCTTTAGTGTACAAACAATCATTCACTAAAATAGCATACCACTCTATACACAAGGAAGAAACCATGGTGGTCCTTTCATCCTCGGAATCTAGTAACATTTGATATCTGATCTTATGGACTCATTGATCCTATCTTTGCTGTCTAAGTAGCTAAAAACTAATTAAACAACCAACAAATGAATTTATATTAATGGCTTCCATGATAGAATTTTAGTTTGGGTGTAAAGGAATTGTGCAATAGGGTAGAATTTTTGTCCATCTCTCAAACTGTTAACATGTAGCTATCCATCTGCTCTCCGGGTTGAACCTGCTGAGAAAGGATAAGGACTTAGAAGTCATGTTTTATTCATTGAGTCTGAGACAGACTGAGTTGACATCCTAACTCTGCCCATACTAATTCTGTGTCCTTGGGAAATTATTTACCTTTATGTGCTTTAGTTCCATTAATAAAATAGCATTAAAAATAGTATTTACCTCATAGGGGTGTACTAGGGATTAAATCACTTAACATATGTAAAGCATTTGGACCAGTGTTCTGGCTCATGCTGTGCTGTGCAAGTGTCTGCTGTGACTTTTACCTGAATACCCAAGGACTGGCATAGTGCCTGGCTCAGAGTGTGTATTCAAACGGTGTTTGCTGAATGACGGGACAGGAACCTGCCAACTGAAGGGCTTATTTTAGGAGTTTTTGTGTTAACTGTTCTAACTAATGCATTTCAGCCTATTGCTCATGTCTCTTGATTTCAAATATAGCCCACACCCCACACCTGCTCTTTTCATTTTCTTAAAACCACTATTAGTCTTTCAGGCATAGCGTTCTAGCCATTCTGTGGTAACTGTGCCTGGGTTGCACCTTGCAGTGGGCTTGGCTATAACCCTTCTTAGTAACTTACTTTCCAGGAAGATCCAGTTTAAAAATTTGCCATTTATTTTTTAGATCAATTTATTCACATCTAAGGGATTCAGATTATTTTATCAGTATTGTAATTAAACACTTTGAAGTGCCACAGAATTATATATTCTAACATTCAAGCCTAAAATTGTGATGAAGCCTTCTGACATCACAGCCAAATTATTGTGCATATTCCTGTCTCTTAGCTCAATAAGATGCCAGTTTATTTGCATATTACTGCTTGACCCTGATATCATGGCCAATTAATTTGCATATCCATACCTAATCGGCTCATATAAGGTTCTTGCCACTTTATTTGTTGGCCTGGCTCCCAGACTAGTGGCTTTTAGCTCAAATTGATTGAATTTGGAGTGGTTTTCTTTGTCATGCTTTCAGCACCAATGGGAGGACAGATAAGGGTGGGTGGTGGTCATGAATATATAAAGGAACCATCTATTGCTTTTATCTTCTCTTTTGGTGCAACTGGTGGAGGAACAAAGACAATAATTTAGACATGGGGGAAAGGTAATTTTCAGGAGTGAGGATACTGGGCTGATGAAAGAAATATAACTTGTTACTTCAGAAAATTCCAGTATATAAAGCAAAGCAGTATATCTACTTCACTGACCAAAAAATATTCTAAGTTGGTATTTAGTTGACCTGGACCTCAGCTAAATTATGACATAGCATTTAAGCATCTGAGTGTTGTTTTTAAAAAATTTTTAAAATAACATATAATTGATTGCTGGTCTAGATGGTAGCATAGGTAAACATGGCTCGCCTAGTTGCACAATCACATCAAAATTACAATTAAACTGTAGAACAACCATCATTCAAGCCATCAGAAATTGAGTTGAATGGAAGTATGACAACTATAGAATTAAAGAAACCACATCCATCCAGACTGGTAGAATGGGTGGAGATATGGAACAAGCTGGTCCCATATCCATGTGTTGTGGATAAAAGTTCGGGAGGGATATCTCAGGTGTGAGGAGTCCCTGCCCCATACCAGGCCACCCAGTCCAGGGTTCCAGTGCCAAGAAAATAAATCCCTATAATTCTGGTGGCAAAACTCCACAGAGATTGAGTTGGTGGAAGAAACTTCTGGAGTCCCAAGCAGTTCCTCTTAAAGAACCTACACATGGACTTAGACACACTCTCTCTGAGCTCCAGTATCAGGGTAGAGCTTGAAAGGTACTAGTAGCATGCAGGGAGGAAATGAAGTGCCTGGCATCAAGGCAAGAGCTGGGGACAGCTTTCTTCTAGACAGAATGGTGGGCAGAGGCTTTCGTCCATTTTCTGAACACTCCTCCTACAGCCACAGAGCCAACAGGTAGGTACCATATCTGAGACTCTATCAACCTGGCTAACACTGTTTGCCCTGCCCTGAAGATATCCTGAGGCTCCATCGCACCAAACTTATGGGACCTTTATGTGCTTTAGTTCCATTAATAAAATAGCATTAAAAATAGTATTTACCTCATAGGGGTGTACTAGGGATTAAATCACTTAACATATGTGTTAACCCAAGCTATTAACAGAGACTTTTCCATATGAATGTCTGGTCCTAGCTCATGCTTCACAACTTCCTAAATTCTCTCAGACAAGCAACAACTGGTATCAGTGAGCCCCCACCTCCAGTACCACTTGCTAAGTGGCCCCAGGCCCACCACTAGCAGCAGTCAGCCTAGATTCATAGCTGGGCTTTGCTTGGGAATCTCCAAGCCTAGCACAAGTAGCAGCCATCTGAGATTGCTTTATAGCCCAGGAAGGGTGGCTGGGCTAAAAACACAGGTGGGGACTGATCTTGACCTGCACCACCTAGGAAACCCTAGGGCCTGCATACCCAATGGACAGCTACAGACCATGTCAGAGCACCACCACCCTTCCCCTGTGCAACTGATCCTCTATGGAGGGTGGAGGTTGTTGGTCAGTGGTCACAGCTTATCCTTGTAGGTGACTGGGAAGCGTTAAATCCCTCCCATTGACCTGCCAACAGCAATTGAGGCTTAACTTCAAGAGGAGGGTTTACTCAGCCCACACAAAGGGCACACCTCGAGTACCCAACTGGGTTGATAGGAGAGGCTGTGCCACTGGACCCTACAGGATAACTAGTGCATTAGACCATGCTACCAGGACAGGGAGTCATAACAGGTCTACCTAATACATAGAAACAAATATAGGGAGGCTGCCAAAATGAGGAGACAAAGAAATATAGCCCAAATGAAAGAGCAGATCAAAACTCCAGAAAAAGAACTAAACAGAGACAAGCAATCTATGAGATGCAGAGTTCAAAACTCTAGTAATAAGGATGCACAAGGAACTTAGTGAGGACCTCAGTAGCATAAAAAAGATCCAGTCAGAAATGAAGGATACACTAATTGAAATAAAGAACAATTTATAGGGAAACAACAGTAGAGTGAATGAACTTGAGAATCAAATCAATGATTTGGAACATAAGGAAGGAAAAAACAACCAATCAGAGGAGGAAGAACAAAGAATAAGAAAAAATGAGGATAGTGTAAGCGGCCTCTGGGACAACTTCAAGTGGCATTATTTTCATCACAGGGGTGCCAGAAAGAAATGAAAGAGCAAGAAGTTGGAAATCTATTTGAAAACACAATGAAAGAAAACTTCCCTAATTTGGTAAAGGAAAATAGACATTCAAGTCCAGGAAACACAGAGAGTCCACACAATATGGATTCAAAGAGGTCCACTCTAGGACACATCATAATTAAAATGGCAAAGGTTAAAGATAAAGAATTAAAAGCAGTAAGAGAAAAACAGTTATCTACAGTGGAATTTCCATAAAACCATCAGCTGATTTCTCAGAAGAAACTTTGCAGGCAAGAAGCAACTGGCAAGAAATACTCAGTCATGAAAAGCAGGGATCTACAGCCAAGATTGCTCCACCCAACAAAGCTATCATTTAGAATCAAAGGGCAGATAAAAAGCTTCCCAGAGAAGAAAACACTAAAAGAGTTCATCTTCACCAAACCACTACTATATGAAGTCTTAAAGGGGCTTATTTAAGAAAAATAAGATCAAAGCTATAACAATAAAATGGTAGTAAATTCATATCTGTCAACAATTGCATCTAAAAAATGAACTAGGCAAACTAGAACAGAAAGAGAATCATGGATATGGAGAGAGTTTTGGTGGTAGCCACATAGCAGGGAGTTTGGGGGAAAGGACGAAGAGGTGAGGGGATTAAGAAGTACAAATAGGTAGTTAAAGGATAGCCAGGATGATGTAAAGTACAATATAGAAAACGGAGTAGCCAAAGGACTTATATGCATGGTATGACACATGGACATGAACAATAGTGTGGGGATTGTCTGAGGGAGTGGAGGTACTTGGTAGAGGGGGACAAAGGGAGGAAATTTGGGACAACTGTAATAGCATAATCAATAAAATATAAATAAAAATTAGAGTAATAAAAATATATATAATTGACGTATAACATGTGAGATTAAGGTATAAAATGTGATTTGATAAATCTATATATTGTGATATGATTACCACCATAGATTAAAATAACACTCTCTATATGCTCCGTAAAGTGTAGTTTTCAAACTGGAGATGCATAAGAATAATGTGGGAGGATTTTCAAATTGTAATATCTAGGTGCCCACCCTGAGATATTCAGTTACAACTTAGGCTGAGGTAAGCCCTGAAATGTTAAATTTTAACATGAACCCAGGTGACTCCAATGGAGGTAAAGTATCACATTTGATAAATACTGTCCTAAAGAATGCTCTGTCTTGCTGATTCATGGTTTCTATGTAGAATCTAGTGATTCCCTAAGGTTGGCTGTGTTGCTCTTTCCTAGATGACTTCAAATATTTAAATTGGCTGTATTTCCCAAGTTATATTTCCATGATAATAGAATCGAGAAAAGACAAACCCATGAACAATTTTTAAAAATTGCATTTCACAGAAGGGAGAGAACGTGTGTGGGGGTGGGTGGCTAAGCAAGGTCTGTCTTACTGTTGTAGGTCTCAGTGACCAATCCACACACTGGCAGTCTGACATATTCAGATGGTGGTGACTCCTTTACTACAGTGCTCCCCTTTTTTCTTCACCCATCATCTCCCTCAAACTGTTGCTACTGTTTCTGAACTTCATTGCCCCCTTTTTTTGAGATTTAGATGCTTTGGGGGGCCTCTCCTATAGCCCTGCCCCGTGCTCTCTATAGTACAGATTCCATAGAGATAAGACAGGACTAGGGATGGCCAGGAAAGAGACTGAGGGTGGGGCTTGGGGTGGGAAGTGGAAGGGAGAAAGATGATGAGGTAGACATGTAACCACATTTCCAACCAGCTCTGAGGCCATAACTTACTAGATCCCATCCCATAGCCACCTCTGGAGGGAGGAGGGAGGGCGAGAGAGAGAGAGAAAGAATTTGTTGCTCCAATCACTCATGCATTCATTGGTTGATTTTTGTTTGTGCCCTGAGCAGGGATTGAACCTGCAACCTTGGAATATTGGATGGCCCTCTAACAAAGTGAGCTACCTGGCCAGGGCCTTGTAACTTCAGGTTCTTATGTGTTTTTCCAGCACCCTTTTACTGCTTGACAATGCTTGACAATGCTTCTGTTGTTCTCTTTACAGTTTAGGCAGCGGAGCTACAAACTTTTTACCCTTGTTGACTTGCCGTGGTTCCTAGCATAATGAACACTGAGAAACATTTAAAAGGAGTTTGTGCTAGCTTCAGGGAAAGAGGGAAATGGAATGGTTTATGAGATTGTATTCTGTTTCACACTGGGTCATGCAAGAAGAGAAATCTGCCAGAAGCCACACATGAAATACCAATTTTGTGATTCTGGGAGTATTGATAGAGATTTATACACATGGAAATTTCCACTGTCTTCAAGATAACCCTTGAAGCCTCCATTTTTAGCCTTATCAACACCGAGGACTTCATCTTGTGTTTCAGCTCCAAGCAGGGGAGGCCCCTTTAGTATGTTAGAGTTGGGGAATCCCTATTCTCCCATCTTGGAGGTGCTGTGGGTACGGGGAAGGCTGAATGGTTTGTTGGAAAGTGTTCCATGCTGGGCTTCAGTCTCAGCTGTAGCACCTACAAATTGGGTGACTTTGACTGTTAATACCAGTGACAAAAGCTATGGCCAGTACCGAACACCTCCTGTGTGCCAGACGTAGAGCAAGATGATTTATGTACATTATCCAATGGATCTAAACTGCAGTTCTCTGAGGCTATTACCTTGAAAAACTACCTCACAGTTCTATAACGAGAACCCCATGAATAAACCAAGTTAGAAGAGGGTTTCTAAATTGTCAAGTAAGAAGGATTGGAATTGGCAGGGTTTGCTACATGGGTATATGATAGAAGCAAAATCTTTGTGCCGTACACCTTGAGTTAACATAGTAGGAAAGAAATAAAAAGACCCTGTTGGAGAGTAGTAAGAAAAAGCATTTTCTATTAGTAAGAAAACATTTTTCATTTCTTATTTCCTTCAATTTTGTTTGTTAATTAATTCCATACCTTGTCTCAACTCACTATTGGGTCTATGCAAAATCTAGTCTACCAAAACCATTTTGGTTGAGTCAATCCCATCAAACAAACTGATGTACTTTCTTTTTTCCATTGAATCAAACAATTGGTTAAACTTTCATGTTTTGCAATTTAATCCAAGATTTGATAAAGCTACTAATAGAAAAAATGCCAGTGATATTTAGTGAGCACTTAGGTGTGACAGACCCAGTACTTTTATTTATTTCTCACGAGAACCTTATAAATAAGGCTCTCCTATTACTTCCACTTTATAGATAAGGCAACTGAGGTTTAGGAAGCTTAAAATAACTTGTCCAATGTCAAGTCACTAGTGGTAGCAGAGTGGGATTTAAATCCTGGCAAAACAACCCACTTTGGTTCCAATTAATGAGCCATTTCCAGAAAATGTAGTTTGGCATTTGAGTTACCTGGAGTGATCTCATTATATAATTTTGGTTTCATTGGACATACATAGGAAAGCTTACTTTGACACAGACCATCCGAGTGTAAAGTTAGTTTAATGGTAAGTAGGTTAAACAAATTTGAAATGCAAGACTTGTTTTTTCAGGTCACACAGTTTCTTTGTAAATAATTCATTATTCATTCAGCAGCTATGCTCAGTGCTACCAGTCAGTGAGGGCATCGTGGGAGACATAAATGCAGAGTGCATTGTAGTGAGAGAGAAGCACGATGTGAAGGGTATATAAACAAACGGCCATTGGCATTCAAAAAAGGGAAAGATTTGTTCTGTTGGGAGAAATCAGAAAGGCTTCATGGAGTCCCTCCACTTAAAACGTCCTCTATCCCGGACAGGCTCGCCTTCTTACCTCTTTCCAGGTTGTTGTTGAAACATTACCTATTCAGGAGGCTTTCTCTGACCACCCCACTGAGAACTGCTCCCCATTTCTGGTATGACGAGATGGTCTAGGCTTGTCTTGAGTGCTTCTTGTGTCACACCTGGAATCTTTCATTTCTTTAGTATGCCCCAGGTTCTTTTGGTGAGAAATCATATCTTCAAACAATATCTGGTGCTAGGGATGCTCATGGTTACTCAATCACTTGTTTCTAGGCCTCTTCAGTGAGCAGAGCCAGGAAAGGTATAAGTGTGTATGTGTGTGTGTATATATATGATATATATGCATATATTTTTCATCATTAGGCACATTAAGTACTCTTTTCATTTTTAGAGGAAACTGTTCTCATTGCTTTCAGTCTGCTCTGTTATGCTATTAGGCAATGGAAGCAGTAAGTTATTAAATGAGGTCTTAGTGACACGAAAGAATTAGTGCAGCTTCCTCAGGCAACTGACTTATAAAGAAGCACCAGGAGAATTTCATTAACAAATTAGTGGTTCAGTAAGTAGAAACTCAGCCTTAGCACTTTTTTAAAGCTGTTAAACTTTAGAACAGCAATTTCCAACCTTTTTCATCTCATGGCACTCATAAACTAATTACTAAAATTCTGTGGCATGTCAAAAATATATATATTTCTCGCTGTTCTGACCAAAAAAATAGGTATAATTTTGATTCATTCACACCAGATGGCTGTTGTTGTGTTGGCTGTTGTCATTTTTTTTTACTTGACAATTTCAGGGAAAAGAGGTCAGTACCCCTGACTAAACAGTCAGATATTGTGTGCTTTTAAAAAGTCCGCTGGCATACCAGTTAAAGATCACTGCTTTAGAATATAAAATCACCAGGCTGCATTAGGGTGACCTTTTGAAGTATGCAATATCTGTACTAGAGGAAGCACTGAATAACCAGTAATGTTAGTGCTGGTGTCACAGCCACAAACAATGACAACTATAGTCTATGTGTGATGACCCTGCGGCATATCAAGAACATTTCTCACACTATAATAATTTACTGGAAAATTAAATATAATTGATTTAATCACAGAGAGAAGAAAAAAATTACATTCACCTTTGAAAATGACAAGTCCTGGAGTTGACTTTGCTTTTGATCAAGAGCATACTACCTTATTCACCTTGGAAAAAAACCTAAGGTTGATTTTTATAGAACTTTAAATCCAAAAGTCTTTCTGATATCCAGTATAAGCTATAGAAAATAAATGTGTTACCATGGGAGTCCCCCTTAAACAGATTTTATTGTTCACATGATTCGAAATGTAGAATCTCTAATAAAACAGTATCTTTAAACCTATGCTAGGCCATCAAATACCCTAATAAGTCCAGATAAAAGACCATTTTCATATCATATGTGAATTTTGACCATAAAACCCCCCCAAACCCCATAAAACTATAATGGCCATTGGCATTGCCTTTTAGAAGAAGCAACCATTTTCAGCTTTAAATGATATAAAACTGACAGTGGATACTTTTGTTATGAAGCAGGAAAATAGATTTTATCTTCTGTTCCAATTTCATTAAGTTGGCTTCCTGGGACACTGTGTTGGGATGAATTCTGAGGCCACTTCCAGCCTCCTTGGAAGATGAACACTGGTTACTTAAGGACTGGGAGTCACAGCACGTGTGCCATGCTCTCGGTAACCAGGATGAAACAACATTTAAAGACATACATATCACAGACTTACCAGATAAGCCACCCACATCCATCTTCTTCAGGTTCTTTGCCTCCAGAATGACAACAGTCAGTTTGCCAGCAGTAGGGACATAGCGCAGGGAGAAGCAGATATCGCCCAGTTTCTCTTGCTACAAAAAACGGATAAAGATGAATATACTTTGTACATATACATTGTAAATTCCTCAGGAGGAGGATCATGACAATTAGAATCAGAAAACTCTTAGGTTCACTGGCATTTGCCCAGTGGTCTTTCATTCACTAAGGAATCATCGAGAGTCATTGCCACCCGTTTCAGTTTTTAAACAGCTCATTTATACTTTGACATCCATCAAACTGGATCCATAATTCAGCGGCTCAGGAAAGGAGACCAAGATGACTCTTTCAGAGACTCCCCTCCGCATAGCACTGTGACGCTGTCGGCAAGCTCTCATAGCTTTACTCCGTACCTCTGAAAAGAGCCAACGCTACTTCAGTCGTATCTCCCCTACCTAAATCCGGCTCCCTTTACACCTCAGACAGGATCGTGTCCAATACTTTATATTTAGATTTTTGGGGAAAAGACTTTTGTTTATGATCCACTAAATTTTATCTGTTGGTGAGAAATTCTGACTTTCTAGTAGCTGAAAGGCAACAAAGTAAGTTTTCAAACTTTTCATTTTATTCATTTCAAGTGAGGTCTAACTTTCATTTTTCCTTATCCTAATATTTGTAAAAAATCTAAGTGGCAGGTTGAAAAACAAATACTGTATTTTTCAGACCATAAGTCACATCTAGGTTTTAGAGGAGGAAAATAGAAAAAAATTTGAAGGAAAAAATGTGGTAAAATATTTAATAACATAAATAACATAATATTTCACCAGTGTGAAGCTACATTTGGACTATAAGATGGCACCCAAATTTTCCTCCCAAATTTGGGGGGGTGCATCCTATAGTCTGAAAAATACAGTACATAGTGACACTAAACAAAGCATGTCATAGCCCTTCATGTTATTTCATTGATATTGTATTTTAGATCCAAAGCACATTTGACAATCCTGTTCCCAGGCATTTCTGAACCAAGGAGTCAAGAGTTTAAGATGATTGTGTATAGAATGAATGTGTGTGTGTGTGTATATTATATATATATATACATATTATATATATATATATATTTTTACCAGAAAGGACTGCTATGTGTTCTCCCACTTTAAGTGTCTTATTCTTTGGTATAAATAATTAAGAACAATGGTATTAGAACTTTCACAGTCATATTTATAAGCATGAGAGAGATGGGGTGGGAGATGCTGGAGGCTCTAGACTGCTTTCTGACGCGGGGAATTATGTATATGGCAAATGAGGGTTTATTTCTTATTTCCTCTTCCTGCCAAAAAAGTGAATTCTGATTCCAAAGAAGGAAAGGGTTGTGTTGGAGATCTACACAGCACTTCAACACAGGGATGTGGTACAGAAGGCCATACCCTCAGGTCCTCTCATGTTATACTCTTGTTATGAGTGTATATTTGGCTTTATCTATATTGTCATGAACATTGAATCAGCCAGAGTCTCCAGGGTGAAAATAACTGCCTAGATATAAAAATTTAAGGAAATGTAATCACTGTATAGGGTACTCATTATATCCACATTTACAAGAGAAAAGCATATCTGCCTGTTCTATGATCTGCCTATACTTGAGAAGTGATATATTGAGTGTGTGTGAGAAGTGGTGCTCTTTCTGTGTGAGTAATGCTTTTAGTAAAAATATCAACATATGTCTTATTTTTGTCTTATTGTGCACACATCTGTTTTCCCACAAGACTGTAAACTCCTTGAAGACAGGGTCTTCACCTGAACTATCATTTCCCACACATTTCTAAAGGGAAATAAATGGCAATTTTAGATAATACCTCCCATTTTGAGTTATCTAGGTCATAGCTCACTTCTGTTAGTGTAGGAAATAGTTACTTTTAATGTGTTAAATTCACCCTAAGTGCCCAGGCACCTCTACAAATTAATTTACACATCAGGAGAACCTAGTGGAATTACTTTTCATAGTCTGAAAATACAGAATGTGAGAATGAGAGTTAATATCACAGAAATCAATACAAAGTGTAGGCGGATTCATCTGAACCTCATGAGAGAAGAGAAATGTAAATGAACAAAACTGCTGTTTAAAAGTGCTCATTAGGAGGAGGGTTCTTTTTGCCGGGTTCTGTCTTTTTGCTGCAGTACCCTCCCTGGGGAACTCACTCCGTGGCAGAACCAGGTCACGGTAACAGCTGTAACTGCAACTTTAGACATGGCTGTTCTCTTAAGTGACACCTCTCTTTGTGGTCTGTCACTTAATTTATGGGCATCTCAATGGTTTCAAACAAAGATAACTCATAACTTACCTATCTTCATATCTAAGATATTGGTAAGGCAACTTACCAGTATCTTTTCATTATCCACTCATAATATATAGGGAATTTTAAAGATTTTACATAATATTTTAGAAGAGAGGAGTTATAAAATGTGAAAAACCACTCCTCGAGTAGGAGAAATACGTAAAGTTTTCTGTAATTTTAAAGCTATGGGATGGAGAAAGAATGAGTGTTTAAAAGAAAGAAAATATCAAAATGGAAACTTGGGGAGAAAGAGTAATAAGGAAAAGTACTTATTTTAGCACCTTTAGAGATCTACATTTAACTAATTCAGGGACTTGAACATGTAAAATTTCATTCAGACATAAAATTATCATACTCAATATGCCAAATTAAACATATTTTTATATTAATCAATTGAAGTTACTTCCCAGTGTTTTAAAACCTTATTACTTTTGGTTCTATAAGCCATTTGAAAGAGAGTCACTGTTTATTCTGGAAGTCGTGTCCCTTGGGGCACCAAGCAAATTGACAGAGAAAAACTCATTCTCTAGAAAGAGGCAAGGAAAATACCCAATTCGTACAAACCTTTATTTTGTTCATTACATTTCCTGTGTTGTAACTATCTGAGGTATAAGTATACGCTTTTTCTAAATGTTTAAAAATCAGCTTTAGTAATTCTCTAAAATGACAACTTTGAGAATGGGGGCAACTGTCTTCTATTACACTCTGGTTTTACACTCTTCTATTACACTAAGGTTTTATTCTTGCTTAATTGATTTGGGACATTTAATTAGATGGCAATGAACTCCTGTCCCTAGGGTCTAGTTCTAGCATGTGAAGGTTTCACTGTATCTCCTCACCTACATGAAAGGATTGGAATGATCTGACAGTTTTTTTTTAATCTTCACTCAATGATATTTTTTCTTTGCTTTTAGAGAGAGAGGAAGGGAGAAAGGAGGGAGAGACAGAAACATCAATGCGAGAGAGAAGCATTGATCAATTGCTTCCCATACACACCCTGACTGGGGACCACACATGCTGAGACTAGGATCTTGCATGCCTGGGCCAGGGACTGATCCCATCCCTTAAGTATGTGCCTTAACCTGGAATTAAACCTGCAACCCTTGGGTTATGGGACCATGCTCTACCCAACTGAGGCATACCAGCCAGGGCAATCTGAGAGCTTTATATGGACATTTTCATATCAAGCTCTTATATCAGAGTTTTCACATGCCACTTTGGAAGAAAGATGATTAAGTAATGATATCTAAAGATTTAATATTAAACATTTTATCTATTACTCCAAAGTTCTAGAAACCAAAAATCTCTAAATTTTAAAAATGTTTTCTTCAATGTAACAAAAGTGGTTCTTACCCTGGCTGGGCAGCTCAGTTGTTTGAAGCATTGACTCCACCCTCGCCCCATACACCAAAATGTTGCAGGTTTGATTCCTGGTCAGGGCATATAGCTGGCCTGGGGTTCAAATCCCAAGCAGGGCATGCATAGGAGGACACTGATCAATGTTTCCTTCTCACATCAATGTCTCTCTCTCTCTCTCTCTCTCTCTCTCTCTCTCTGTTTCCCCTTCTCTCCACTCCCTCCCTTCCTTGCTCTCTAAAATCAATAAACATATCCTCAGGTGAGGGTTTCAAAAAAAAGACAAACGTGGTTCTTGGAAAATTTATGTAGAAAGATGATACCCAAACCTACATCTCAGATCCTTACTGGTCCTTGCCAGTTCTGTCTAGTTTTTTCCACAACAGCCCTGTGAGGCAGGTGTTGTTATGGCCACTTTATAAATGAAAGCCTGAGACTGAGGGTGCATAGGTGTCTCGGTGTAGAGCGGAAGCAAAGTCCTTTAACTCAAAGTCGTGAGTTGTCTTTACTGTTATCACATCGCCATCTGGAATGACGAACCAGTATTCCAGACCAAGATTCCATTGTATATTCCATTCTCCCTGGCATTTTAGCCCTATCCTAAAACTAGAAATAACATTTCTGGAAGTATAGTTTTTATAAAATAATTTCAAGACCCTGTAGTGTTGCAGCCAACAGATGAGTGCTTTTGCTGCTATGATTATCTCATGAAGGGGCCTTATTACTATTAGGAATTTCAGCTTTATGTATAATTTATTTTAGTCAATTTGCCTTGATCACTAGGTGGAAACCACTAGTCAGTGTTAGAAAGATCCAACTGTGAGATTTAGAGAAATTAACCTGCTCTTTTAGAATGTGGAGCTGACAATCAGAGCACCTTTATTCTGAGCTGCTTGACAATTCCATTATTTTTTTTAGAGCAGCCACTTAATGGAGCCAACACAAATTAATGATTTAATAGACAACCACAGCAATAGCTTTCCTTTTTTGAAAAGCATTACAGGTACTGTAACAGAGGTCATATCTAATGGATAAATAAAAAGTTTGATTTAAAATGAATATTTATTTGATGGCTTCTATAACATCATGCATCATTTTATACGTAAAAAGAGGTACTCACTGACCTTTGCAAATGGGGCTAATTTCACATGTTTGTTGGAAATGCTGTACTTTTGAATGAGTTTTAAGAAGGTACCTGAATTGACTTAATGCTATGACATTTTAAAAAGACATGTTCTGTTTATATTACTATTAGGATTTCTATTAAGTTGGTGATAGATTCTCTGAGTAGAGGATTTTTCTATGCAGTTAGGAATCTATTTAGAGAGGACAAGTACTAAATGAAAGTCCCATAATCTCTCAAAATGAAAATTGAGACTATGCATATTCTCCATTTTTAAAAATGCTAAGATGTTATTTATTTATAAGAAGGACAATGTCAGGTTTTTAATTTTACTAACAAAATGGGTGGCTTTAAGTATGTCCTTTGTGTGGCATTATCTTTCAAATGTATTTTATTCCCATAACTCCTCACATAGTCCTGAAGTGTCTGCCAAATCGGTATTTACATGCAGTGGTCCAGATGGTCACAGTGTGAGATGTTGCTGCGGAGGTACCCAGGCTAAGAAGACTGAATCTGCCTGGTGCACAAATGTACAGTAAATTGCTCAGGTGAATGAGGCAGTAAATTATGTCCTTGAATACTTATTTTTAGTACATAATCTATTAACTTTGTATTCATTCAATTTTTCACTCATTTCATATTAAACAACTGTTGAGTTCCACCACGGGTTCTTCCAGGCTCTAGACTCCATTTCACCTAGATGAACTGGATGGCTTTAAGATTTCCAGAAAACAGTGGAGAGGCAGACTTAGAGAGAGAATAACAATATAACATGGTAACCTCACTGTAGCGGTGGCACAAATGCTGTGGGTGTCAGGAGGAGGAGTTTTGAAACTTTGCAGGGTCTGGTAATCACACTAAAAAGAGGAGGACTTTAATTGCAGATTTATACCCCCAGTAATTATCTAGCAATTTCTCCAGCCACCTCAAATACGTTTCTTTGTAAAGCTAACATGCTTGCTATGCGAATTGATTTTTAAGACAAGTCCCTAGCTCTCCTCTTTCAACCGGAACTAGCATCTGGGGTGTTGGTGACATAATATCGGTCCTGGAAGATCCAATACCGAGCTGAGATGTGAAGGCGCAGCAGGAAGAATCAATGTGAGCCCAGTGAGGAAGAGAGCAGTGATGTTCAGGCACAGTGATGCGTGTGCGAAGTCCTCCTGCTCTTAGACCAAGGTAGTCTTCTATAGGCGTAACATCATGTAATTAAATTAAACATGAATTTCTACTTATGATTTACATCTTCAACATTTCTTCATGATATCCTTAACTTCTATTTTGATTAACAGATACATTCTATTCATATTAGAAATAATAGTTAATATCAGAAAAGTGCACATTCTGAAATGATCACAATAAGAATGATGAAAACAGAAAGTCAAAATGCCTATTAAAAGGAACAGTCAAGTGCAGAACAGAGTGGTGGGAGGAGCACTGGAATGAGATATGGGCATTAGCTCACTATTTGTTCATTAACAAATAGTTATTTATGGGGCATTTCTAATGTGCCAGGCACTGTTCTAGCCACTGGGATACAATAAATCATGCAAAAATCAATGAATAAAATAAACACAGTAAACTACAAGTAGTTTATTATAGTAGTTAGAAGTAGTTAAAAATAAAGTAGTTGGAAGTAGTTAAAAATAAAGTAGTTAGGAGAGTGCCTGGCACATAAAATGTACTCTATGAGCATTTGCTATTATTATAACAAAACTCCTATTTGAACCACCATCTTCTCTAGACAGTTCCATATTCCTCTGCTCTTTTTCACAGCCAAACTTCTTGAATGAGCTGGCTTTAATCATTGTCCCTATGATGTATGCTCCACTGGCTTCTCTCTGCATCAGTTTATTGAAATGGTGGTTTCCAGTGTCATCTGTATTAGCAAGCCAAATATTTTTCAGATCTCATTGACCTGGACTCTCACCAGAGTTTGTTGACTTCCTCTCCTTTTTGGATTCTGTAATACAATGCGTTCTTGATTTATCTGCCTCTGGCCACTCATTCTTGATCTCCTTTCTCAAGGTTTAGTCCTAGCCCATTTCTTTTCTTCATAAACTAATATTATCCCAGTCTATAGCTTTAGTTACAATTTAGAAGGGATTCCCAATTTTATGTCTTGAGTTTAGATTTTTATCTGTGGTCCAGTCTCAGAGATCTAACTGCCTACTTGTCATTTCCACATCAGAATGTTTCATACACACCTTAGACTCAAATGCTAAGTTCACTATCTTTCTCAAAACTCTAGTTCATTCTATTGTAGTGGTTGGCACCAGCCTCCAGCTAGTGCTTCAGCCAGAAAATGGGGAATTACATACCTTTGACCTCTTTGGAGTTCTGATTTAATCTATTAGAATCTCTCAAATGGGTCTACTTGTTTCCATCCCTATCCAATAAATCTCTAATATTCCAATGTTAAGAATATTCACCACCCTAATTCAGTAATCTGTCATCTTTCTATTTCAAAAGTCCTTAGTTGGTTTCCTTAAATTTACTCTTGAAATACAGTGACGGTCACCTTCTAAATAACAAATCTACCTACAATCCTTAAGTAGGTCTTCTGTCTCTCTTGCGGTAAAGATCCATAATATTTTTCAAGGGATGGTTCCAGCTTACTTCTCAGCCTCATTTTATGCCACTTTCCCCTCTCTGCTCTGGCCACATCAGTTTTCTTCATGTTATTAAATACATCATGTTAACTCTACTCATCTTTCATGCCTTATCTCAAAGATTACTTGTGTATGAAGCCTTACCTGAATCATCAGACTAAATAAAGTCCTTGTATATTCTTTAGTAGCCTCTGTACTCTTCTTTTGAAATATTGATTATAGTAATAACATACTATAATCATGTACAATAATCGTAATCATGCACAGCAAGCATGTATTGATTTTTGTGACTATTGGATTGTAGCTCACTTTCATGAATTTGATCATCTGTATTTATTTAGTCACCTTTATATGCATAGTAACTGGCACAAAAGAGATGATTAGTACACTTTCATAGAGCCAAAGGATGCTCAACTCTGGAAAAAACTACTAGAGAAGTGATGTGTACCACTTCCAGATTCAATCGCCCAAACTCCTACCTATGATCTTTTCTCTCTCTTATAACTGAGACAATGACCTTAGAGTCACCTTGAAAGCCACATGCTGGAGACGACAGAGATTCAATCACCCAGGATCCCTGAATGGTTCCTGAAGAAAAGCAGAGTCCTGCCTACTAGTGTGTAACTGCCTTGTACTACTGAGTGAGCAAGAAATAAATTTCTGTTACTGAACCATTCACAATTGGACCTATTTGTTACTGTCAATAGCCTGACATAATTAACACAAATAAATGAATGCATTCTAAATGATGTTGTCAAAAGTATAATTAGTGATCCATTGTATGTTGCAAAGTTTGTAGCAATGCTTAGTCTTATACTTCATTAACTCAGTTTACCAAACCCTTATTTTGTGTTTTCAATATGTCAGTCATGGTGCAAGGTACTGGGAACAAAGGATGTTTAAAACTTGTTCTTGCCCTTAAGAAACTTATTCTGTGCTGGGGATAACAGGCATAAAAACAAAATTCAACATAAAATGGTTAAGTGCCATTATAGAAACGTGTATTATGAATGGTCACTATGGAGAAAATAGGAAAATTGGTTGTGGGTAATTTCATATATGTAAGTTTTGAGTGGAGGGTAGGGGAATGTGAACAGAATGTGTACTGGAAAGTGAGTCCCAGAAATGCCCTTGTCAATGCTCTCCATGCTGTCATGTGCTTCGGTGCCTGCCATTTCATACTTCATTCCCTTTCACTAAAGCTCTAGATCTCTAGGAGACCTTTAAAATAATAGGAAATACTGTTTTGCCCCCTAGTGGACAGTATGGCAATCCACTGTGGTATTCAATTTTAGTTGATAGTTTATTGAGTTATGAAAGTTTCATCTGAATGAGTGGAGATGGGCAAAAAAAAAAAGGGAGAAATAATGGGGTTGCCCCCATACCCTGGGATCCTGCTTTAGTTAATGGAGGGCCTCAGTGTGATCCCAGGAAGTGACCCCTTTTATGAAGACAAGTGAAGGGGAAGGGAAATAATGGAGAACAGTTTGGGGAAGATATCCAAAGACACGCCTTTACCAAGTTGCCTTGTTCCGTTAACATTCTCTCAGTGTTAACTATGTGTCCTTGATTATTCTGGGTCAGGTCAAATTTTACACTTGACCTTAGCCAAAGGGCCAAGAAGTGATGAGGTCCAATTTTAAATATTCTATTTTCTTGTCCTCATGTGACTTGGAGGTTCTGAGGTAAAGTGGACTCTTCCAAATAGTTATTTGGGTTAGGGCAAACCAGTGTTTTCTTTTAAAATGCAAATGTGGATACCAAGTAATTTTGAAACATGGGTGACATATATTTCTAAATAAAAATGTGGATTTGACCTCTACAGTTACGAAGGATGCATTGTAAAGAAGTATTTTCCCAGACATGGGCCACTACTGATCCTGGAGCATTCATGACTGACAATGCCAAGTAATCCTCAGAAGGCACTGTCTGGTACTTTTAACCCTTAGACATCATCTCTAGTGGCAGAGATATGCGTTTGAGTGATTTACACATAGGCTTACTGATGGAGCAGAATAAAAAATTTTCTTATGTACAACAACTGCAGAATTTATACCCTGACCTGTCACTCTGCATCCTAACTTAAAACTAGGTAGGAATAGGGTCTTGACAGAGAAAGCTTAGGAACCAGTGTGTTGTTGTAGCCCGAGAACACTTTTCCTTTTTCAGTTCTGGGGTGATGGTGCTTACAAGGGAATCCAGAAGGAATGGCAATGCCATGCAATTAGGACATGTCATTGGCCCAGGAAGGTTTTCCTTCCCCTCTGGAGGGCTGGGTAGTAGAGGACAGGGTGAATGCACAGCAGACCTGAGCTTTGCCACTAACCAGCTCAGGGCGTGCTCTGAGAAAATTCTTCCTGCACCAGTACACTATTGGAGATAAATAATACCTGCTTTATCTTTAGGTGAGGGTTCCACAAGATCCATCTGTGAGCCAAGGGGAGCTCAAAATCATGGAGAGAAAAACCAAAAGAAGGCAATAAAGAGATTATGGCAAGTTACACAGAAGCTGGTGAGGAGAGAAAAGCTACTGAAAAGCAAGGTTAGAGATGTCAGAGGGGCAAACTCAGCTTGTCTACTTCCGGTTACAGCTGGCCATGGGGTGTGTCCATTGCAAATGGGAGACTTTAAAAAAGAGAAAAGACAAAACAAGAAAAAGGCCCTGAAGAACTGAGTTGGGGTGGGGAAGGTGAGGCAGTGGGAAAACATAGGAGAAAGAATAAAAGGGAGAAAAAAATGACAGTAAAGGAAACACCAGTTTGTCTACTTTATCTTCTATTAGAAAGAGGGCAGACAGAAGCGAGAAGACAAGGAAAATCCAACAACTTAGAACAGTGAGGACAGCAGTGGGAGGATTTTGAAAGAGGATTTTATGTGAATTCACTTCATAAATGATGAGAGCTGTTGCCTGACAAGGGGACCCTAACTGTTAGTTCAATTGGGAAGAACCCAGGAGACATATCTATGGTAATTCAAATCCACAGAAATAAAGAGTTCAACGTGAACCTGTGATGACAGAGAAAATGGTGCATCTTGTAGGCTGTGTCTGTAGGAAAAGCATGAGGCACTGTGGCAATTTTCCCAAGCTAAAGCTTAAGCCTTCATTCACTTGTGAATTGAAATGGGATAGAGGTCATATGGAAATTTTGTTGAAAAAAAGTACTATAATGTTGAAGTCCATTACCAGCAGCATAGACATTTGGCATTAGAATGGGGAAGCAGAAAAGGATGAACTAAAAAGCTGTTGAGAGGAACATGGGCACTGTACATTCTGTTTTTTTTTCAATCCAGAGAAGAAGAGAGGCCTTCTGGCTGTTGTTACAACATACATCAACAAATCATGTGTGCAAAAAAGTGCCTGGAGAAAATGATCTTACATAAGGGCTAGGTAGCATGTGGAGTTTGGCAAGGAAGGACCATATGTGGTTTTGGGTAGGTAGCCCCTTAAAAAGGTTGCCATGGAGGACTCTTGGGGGAGATGGAGAACACAATTATTGATTGGTGGAAGAAAATATTATCAGTGTTACATATTATGCATAGTTCTTTAGAAATGGACTTGAAGATACAGCAGAAATTTAGGTAGCTTGTCAGAAAGTGGAAGAGCAAAGATAAAAATGGCTGGAGAAGATGGCTTTTGAAGAGGAAAGAAAACCACTATGCAAGAGAATGGGCCCGAGTGAAGTCTGCAGAGGACTAAAGAAAGGATTGGGAGTAAGGAAGAGCCCCCAGTGAATCTGATTCAAGGAAAGTTTTAAAAAATAAAAGACAAAAATAACGGGTTTTCTGTGATGCAACCCAAGCTCCAGAAAAAGAATACAAGAGAGTCTGAGGTAAGAGGAGGGATGAGCACAGAAAGAAAGCAGATGGTCAGTTATGTCTCAATAAAACAGGAAAACGAAAGTGGCTAATGAGATTTGGAGGCCTGAAAAGATCCACATGGGTACAGAGAAAGCATTGCTTGCAAGTAGGACTGTGGAATATAGCCAGAGTGCCAAAGTTTAGAAGTACAGCAAAATTTTACAGTAGAATACCAGTACTTTACAAAAAAGTAAGAGTGAATTTACTCCTGAAGGAATTGACTTGAGGGTTCTTGAAACTCATCACCAGGAGTAGAAGAGCACACCAGGTCGGGGAATGGGCTGTTGGTGAGGGGGAGCCTGAGTTAGGTTGTAAGTAGGAAGGAAAAAGACCAGCTTTGTAAATGTTCCTGGCTCCTCTAATCTTTATCAGCAAGAAGAATTAAGACAAATGGGAGGATCCAGCTTAAACATAACTGCCCTTTTGATGAATCTTTTTGGAAAAGGGTGGTGTCACTTGCAAAGATGTTAGAACGTATAAAGGGTGACCTATGAAGATGATGCCAGAGTATAGCATAAAGACCATGGTCAAGAACAGGAAAACGAGAAAAGTGCTATACAAAGAACTATCAAAGGAGATACACATTTATACAGCAGAAACATTACTACATGAAAGCAACTATATTTGGGGTTGGAAGAAGTAGAACAAGAACTACTACTACTACTTATACTACTCGTATGGCCCTTGACTGGACCATGTTCTACTGTGGCTTCAAATCTTCAGGAGATTTTCCCCTGACCACTCTCGTGAGTTTGTCCCTTGTTCCCTCTTTGTTTTCATGACAGCTTTCCAAACTCTGGGTATAGCATTTGCAATGTTATACTGTAGACATCTGTTCACCTATCTGACCCTTCACTAAGCAGGGACTATATTTTGATCAGTTTTGCCTAACCCTGGGTCTCTGTATATAGCTAAAGGTCAATAAAAAGTTACAGATCAAGAGAGACTGTATTTTACTGTACAAAAGGCACAGGACAGAAGAAAATGCCAATTCTAAGTTTTTGTGCTTTATAAGAAAAGTTTGGAATCAATTGGTTAAAATTATGTGGAAAAATCATCTGCTGTGATGGGGAATGTGGGTTACATAACAGAAATCACAAGTTCTGCCTTCTGAGGGGCTCCCACAGAGTAAAGGAGGAGGCCCCTGGTTCTTCAATAGCTCCTGCCTCCTATGCCACAAAGCAACCCTACAATGTGGAGGGGAGAAAAATCTATGAGGAAAGCAAATAAAAAGTATGTTATATGGACAAGTGATATAAAAAATTGAGCTGTGTCTAGCATAGAGTTGATAATTTTTAAAAAGAGTTATTTAAATAAAAAAGGCATTTGGACATATCATTTGAGTTCTTATTAAAAGCACACACAAAAAAAGGCAAATAGAAGTTTGGGGACCAAGCTTTCTGGGAGAGTAGGCAGGACAAGGACAATGTATAAAGATCATTGGGAGAGAGAGTACTAGACAGGATAAAAATATAAAAGAGGCAAAGACAAAACAATCACAATTTGGGAGGACTGAGTAGATTTTAAAAATGATTTGAGTAACATTGGGAATTTGACTAGTTTTATGGTTGGAGAGAAATCGAATCTAGATTTATATATAATAATGCAACTACCTTTTATAATAAAGAACTGGTAAGAATAAAGCGAAATCAAAGACAGGGAAAAGCTTTGAAGTATGAAACCTGTTCTGTGAATAAAAGATACTAATATTTTTCTTGCTAGTTTAATATCAGCAGAATAACCATTTTGAAACAGAGTTTCCCCCAGTTCCTCTGCTTCATTATTTTTCCTTTAGACATCTGAGCGGCTGGATTTTGTAAAGATGCAACAAACTCTCTTTAAATTTAGATTTAGATATTGCTGGATCTTGTAAAGATGTAAAAGAACCCTCATTACTTGATGGCATAAGCTGAGTCGGAATATTTGAATTTCTGAATAGGTATAAATCCCAATTATGACTATGGCCATTTTAATCCTTTCCAGGGGAATTATAACCCTCTATAGATGGAATGCTAGGAGAATTGTAAGAATTCTTTGTTTGGAATAAAAAAAGTACAGTCCATCTTTTGTGCCACAAACATGTTACATTGATTGACAGTTTTATGGTCTCACTGTGAAAATAACATAATCACACTGTGGTATTACAAACAATCTTTCTCATGCACAGTCCATTTAATTAGTTTTCTGATATAGAGGAGAGCATATAGAGCAGCAAATTATAGGCCTCTGGATTAGGAATTTGAATTTAGAGGTTCATCTTGGTCGCATAACTGACTTGAAGCAATATGAAGAAATTTGCTTAACTTTATAGTTACTTCCTGCACAAAGTAGATCACCGATTCGAAGTGATAAGGGAAGACATCTAACATCTACATTAATCTCCATTTCTTTGTGAAGCTGTCCCACTTGCATATTAGTTCTTTTTCAGAGTTTTTGACTTTTATCTCTTCCATGGTGATCTTCTGTTCTCATTCACTTCTGCAGAGAGGTTATGCAACTGATTAGTGTATTTCTCATGTAGGCCTTAAACATATGACATGTTGTGGCACAGTTACAGAGGAAGTTAAGACCATCTCTAAATATATTGGGAATTCAGTTGCCAAGATTTCAGAAATTGTTCATTTTGCAGAAACAATTTAGTTTCCATCTGGCTTGCCTAGGGGAGAGTTCACTGGTGTTCATTGTTAAGAAAATCATATCATTAGGGAATTTAATGGTCCTTTGCAAGGA
>PVIA01011533.1:0-43768 GCA_004024845.1 Tonatia bakeri | reverse complement strand
TTTTCTTTTTTTTTGATTTTTTTATGTATTTGTTTTTACAGGAGGGAAAGAGAAGGGAAAGAGAAGGAGAGAAACATCAATGTGTGGTTGCCTCCCACACATCCCTTACTGGTGACCTGGCCTAAAATATATGCATGTGCCCAGACTGGGAATCTAAATGGCAACCCTTTGATTCACAGGCCCACACTCAATCCACTGAGCTACACCAGCCAAGGCAAATTTTTTGAGTAGTCAGTGAAGGATAGGAGTTTGTTCTTTCATAAATGTTTTGTAAAATTCTTCTGTGAATCCATGCATTCCAGGGTTTTGTGTGCCAGGAGATTTTTTATTATTACTTTGATTTCATCAGCTGTTATTGATCTATTTGGGCTTTCTGCTTGTTCTTCATTAAGTTTTGGGAGATTATATTTTTCTAGAAATTTGTCCATGTCATCCTTGTTTTCAAGTTGTTTGTGATAATTTCTTACAATACTTTGTTTTTCTTTGGTATTAGTTGTAGTCTTTTTTCTTTCAGTTCTGATTTTGATTATTTGTGTCTTCTGTTTTTTTCTTGATAAGTCTAGTTAAATGCTAGTGGATTTTGTTTATCTTTTCAAAGAACCAGATCCTGGATTTATTGATCCTTAGAATTGTCTTTTAGTCTCTATGTCAATTAACTCTGCTGTGATCTTGATATATCCTTCCTTCTTCTTGCTCTGGGCATTTTTTGTTGTTGTTTCTCAAGTTCTTGTAGACATAGGATTATATTGTTTCTTTGAAATGCTTCTATCCTTTTTAGGTAGGCCTGCATCACTATGTATGTCTCTCTCAGTACTCTCTTCACTGTGTCTCATAGGTTTTGGACTGTTGTGTGTCATTTGTTTTCAGAAACTTTTTGATTTCTTCCTTGATCTCATTATTAATCCATTTATTGTTTAATAGCATGCCATTCAAATCCATGAATTTGAATGATTTTGTTTATTCTTTCTTGAGGTTGGTTTCTAGTTTCAGGCCCTTGTGGTCCCAGAAAATTCTTGATGTAATTCTTTAATTTTCTTGACTTTGTTGAGGCTTGTTCGTGTCCTATATGTACTCTATGAAAATGCTTTTGAAAAGAATGTGTATTTTGCTTCTTTGGGATGAAAAGTTCTACATATGTATATGTATATCATATGTATGTCCATTTGATCTAGGGTATCATTTAATGCCACAATATCCTTGTTGATATTTTGTGTGGAAGATCTATCCATTGTTGACAGTATAGTGTTAAAATCCCTTAGCATAAGTGTGTTGCTGTCTATATCTTTCACGGAGTCCTCTAAGCTTTGTGTTATATATTTGGGTGCTCCTATGGTGGGTGCATATATGTTTACAATGTTTATGACTTCTTCATGGATCTTTCCCTTGAGTATTATGAAGCATCCTTCTGTGTCTCTTTTAATGGCCTTTGTTTTGAAGTCTATTTTGTTTGTCATAAGGATTGCTATCCTGGCTTTTATTCCCTGTCCATATTCTTGGAATATTTTTTTTTCCAACCCTTCACTTCAGTCTGTGTAGGTCTTTTGTACTGAGGTGGGTGTCTTGTAGGCAGCATATGTGTGAGTCATGTTTTCTTATCCCTTCAGCTTCCTTATGTCTTTTTTTTTTTTGAGTATTCAATCCATTAACCTTTAAGGTTATTATTGGTAGGTACTTATTCACTTTCCCCCCTTTGTACCTGTGTTCCTCTCTCTATCACTCTTTTTCTTCCTCTTCTTATAGCAGTCCCTTTAGCATATCTTGTAGTGCTGGTTTAGTACATTCTTTAAGACTTCTTTTGTCTGGGAAACTCATTTCACCTTCCATTTTAATTGAGAGCCTTGTTGGGTAGAGTAGTCTTGGTTGCAGGCTTGATTTTCATTACTTGGCATATATTTGGCCATTCTCTCCTGGCTTTCAATGTTTCTGTTGAGAAATCAATTTCTACCCTTATGAGAGCTCCATTGTATGTCACTTCTTGTTTCTCCCTTGGTGTGTGCTCACTGGCCTGCAGTGAGTGCTGAAGGCTGAGAATGGCTTGTCGAAACACGCGAGAAAGACATACACAGACTCAAGCAGTTTCTGTGGGGAAGTAAAGAACGGAATGGCCACTCTCTCTAGTGTGGAATGTACCATGTCCATTCCCAAGCAGATTTTTATTGAGAAAGCAGACTCAGTTTGTGGATTCACAGTCTGGCAGAAAAGATCAAAGGGAACAGTTAACTTACAAACATGCCAACAGAACTCCTGCTGTGGTTCTGGACAGAGATTGGAGTTTTAACATATGAAAGGAATACAGGTTCCAAAGCTTTCCTGTCTGTGCCTTCAAATTCCAAGTTAATAACATCTGTTAGCAAACAGATCTCACAGGATATTGCATATTCTATGTTCCAGGCCTGATTACCCCGGGGGTCCACCGTCTCTGGTCTGAGCTACCCCTTTTGCTATTTGCTGTTTCTCTAAGCTTGAGCCTTGTAGTCAGGAGACAAAGGCATTCAGGAGACTTGGATTTCTCACATCTAAGTACAAAGACTCAGGCTTTGAGGGGGCAGGGGTTGATGTCGATCACCCCTTCATTTCCACAGCCTTGTGAGTTTCATCCCTGTAACATTCCCACGTGATTGCATCTGTCTTAGTTCCATTCTCTATCCTAGAGAATTGTTACCTGTCATTGACTGCCAATCAAGCAGAATGAAATGAGGCATATGAACATGCAGCATTCATGCCAGGGAAATAAGTTTTTTGTCTCCTTAGTGGCTCCTGGTCCAGAGGTCTCTATCTCAGCCTAAGTCACAGGGGTCACAGCTTCCTGAGACCAGGTAGGGCAGTCCTCAACACTCGCTGGCTGCTTTTAGGATTCTCTCATTGTCTTTAAAACTTGGCACTTTAATTATGATGCAACTTGGAGTTGGCCTTTTTCAGTTCGTCTTGTTTGGAACCCTCTCTGCTACCTGAACTTGCGCGTTTTTTCCCCTTTCCAGGTTTGGAGAGTTTTCTGTCATTATTTTTTCAAACAGGGTTGCTACCCCTTGCTTCTTTTCTTCTCCTTCTGGTATTCCTATGATAAAAATATTGTTGCATTTCATGTTATCTTGTAGTTCCTTTAAGCTATATTCATATTTTTTGAGTCATTTTTCATGCAGCTGCTCTGCCTGGGTATTTCTTTATACCTTTTCTTTCAGTTCACTGATTTGGTCCTCTGCTTCAGCCAGCCTGCTTATAATTCTTTTTAATGTGTTTCTTATTTCAGAAATGTTATTCTTCATTTCTTCCTGTTTATTGTTTAGAGTTTCTATTTCCTTTTCATATTGTAGTAGTTCTCACTTAGTTCCTTGTACTTGTATGTGAATTCCTTTAGCAACCTTATAACCATTCTTTTGAGTCTATATCTGATCATTTGCTTGACTCCATTTCATTTAGTTCTTTTAGCAGGGTCTTCCATCCCTTTCAATTGATGGTTCTTTCTTTATCTTCCTGTTTTTGGTGAATCTTTTTGTTGTTGTTGTTGTTTTTCTGCAATTCCCAATGCTCTGCTTTGCTAGCTGTCTTTGTGGGGTGAATTTCTATGTTAGGAGTTCTGTGGGACCTAGAGGGTGGTCTCTTTGATCTTTTCTGGATGCTCTAGGGTTGCCATTTCACTTGTTTATGTGTGCTTTCTTGTCATACTTGGATTTTACCTGTTGTTGGCTCCTTTGTTGGTGGGTTCTCTCCTGCAGCAGGTTTACTGGTATGCATAACTCCCACCTTATCTTATTGTGATCAGAGGCTGAGTGAAGGCAAAATGGATTAAGACCGTAGGAGTGTATTTTATGAGATAAAGTACCAACAAGTGGAGAACAGATAAGAGTTCCTTTGGAGAAGTATAGCAATTACCATGATATTTCACCCAACTTGCCACTTTTTATAAAAAGGTAGAAAAGAGATAAGACTCTTATTAGAAGAGGAAAAGAATGAGCTGACTTCAGAAAGCAGAGCACTTAAGGGAGGTTAGATGGTGAGATATAGTGAGAATAAGGGATAGAAACTTGGTGTAGTATGTGAGAGAATAAAGTTAACCACAGCAGTAATAAAGTTCAGGAAGATAATGGAATGGACCAAGGCCTGGGAAGGGTGCTGTGTGGGAATTGGAACAACAATCATATGATAAAAAATATATGATCTGAATAAAAAGAATAAAAAGTAAAAGACCAAGAGGAGCAGATTATTGGAATATGAGTAAAGGAAGGGAAATTAAAATGCAATATGAAAAGGAGAACTAAGAAAACCAGTCAAACAATGAAATCAAACAAACAAAACAAACCAAGTGGACAAAGGAAGAAAAAATAATAATAATAATAAATAATAATGACAAAAATTAAAAGTAAATAATAAAATGCAAATTCTATAGGATAACAGAGTAAAGTTTGTCTCAGTTGTGGATGTTAGCTTTCTGATCTCTCTCTGCATCTGTCTTTGGTCCTTTTCTAGCTCCAGGTCTTATTGTCTCACACTTGGAAGGGAAAAAAAAAAAAAAGCCTCCTGCTGTCTTTAAACCTGCCAAGCAGGATCCACTTGTCTTCTGGGTGCTGTGGCAGAGGAGTCTGGGCTCAGTTTTTTTCCCTTCCTGTGGTTCTGTGTTGAAGTCTCAGTCTGGGCTACAATATTCAGAGGTGTCCAGCCTGCATCCCAAACCCTCAGAGCTCTTTGTGGTCCCCACTGTCCATATGCGCCAGACCAGCACCTTTAATTCACCTTGTTGTGACACCTTTTGATTAGTCTGTGAGGCACACCAAGTGGGAGAAACTTGAACCCTTCCACCTTCTTTGCTTGCCTGGGCTCTGAGCATGCAAAGTCCCTTCTAGGCAGTTTAGTTCCCCTGTTATATTAAGTCTTTCTTGGGACTGCTACCCCTCTGAGTCTTTGCTGCCCCACTTTGATCAGTCCATGAGGCACACTGATTTGAAGCAAATTATGCTCCCCCTCCTCCCTCTTCTCTGGCCTGCCATAGTGCCCAAGATTTCCTTGCATGGCAGCTGAGAGCCTTTTTTTTTTTTTTTTTTTTTTAAGAGAATTCCTCTTGGTTGAGGCCAGCAGTTCTCAACAAGTGCCCAGCTTTTCACATGGCCCAACTACCTGACCAGTCCAGAGACTATCTGGGTCAGGGTCAGTCATGACCCAAATCTTTTCCCATCTCCAGATACCAGCTGGTTCCTCAATTTCTCTCATACTGTCCCAGCTAGTGACCACAGTCCCAGCCAGGGAACACTGCCTTTGTCGGTCTTCCCACCACTTCTTTATACCCCCAGCAACTTCAGGCATCCAGATCTCTCCTGGTTTGGTTCTGGCTTCCCTGCTCTGGGAGGAGAGGCTGCTGCTGCTGGTCCAGCTCCCCTCCAAAGCTCCTGCAACAGTCAAGGTCCCAGCACAGGTCTCAAGGACTTTCCCATTAGCCTATGTAATCTCCTTAGCATCTGTTTTTAAATGCCTTCTACAATCTTTGGCCTCCAAACTTCATATAAGCTGGGATTCTGTTGGCTGTTCACTCTGTTCTTCAGAAGATCAGCTAGGCATCCCAGCTGGGTGCACGAGCAAGTGAGTTCAGCTCCCACCTACCTTGCCACCATCTTTCAGCCCCTGTCCTGGAGGTCAAGACTCCCAATTCAGCAAAATGGAAGGAATTGCACTTAAGGAGAGCCTTATGAGGCAGCCTTGCACCAGCCCTTTGCTTTTGCCTAGAAACTGCCGGCCTCACAATCACTTCCCTTGGTCTGTTCAAGCCCAGCCCAGACTGTACCTTTCAAAGATGAAAGTTTTTGAAATGGAGCATTTGAAATGAAGCATACTCCATTTATTGTGAGTTGCTCTTGTAAAATGCACTTCATCTAGGGAGCTCTAACAACTACATAAATGTTTTACAAGCCTTTCTTGGTCCTTAATTCTTCAAGGGGAAATTGAATGTAAGCCACTTTCTCTATGAACCTGTATCTCATCAACTCTAGTGGATTCTGCACTAACTTAAAAAGATGTGTTTTCTAGAACTGCTGCTGATTTTCTAAAATATGTGAGTAGTTTAAATTACAGTGTAGGTAGATATTAAAATGTAGTAGCTTTGTGCAAAAATGATCTCTCAGAATGAATTTTGGAATATTAATTTTATTACCAACTGATATGATAAAGGATATATGACAGATTGAGGGGTTATTTTTAAAAAATAAATTTTAAAATGGCACAACATAACAGAATCCACATTAGTTACTCAGTAGACATAAATACATTAAGAATCTAAAACTCATTATAGAGTAACATAGAGAGCTGTACTTTAAATATGTCCCCTATCCCCCACCTAGTGTTCCAATGTTGAAACTCAAACTGTCCCAGCTTCTGAAGAGTGATAAAAGCTACAGAATGAATATATGTGAAGAACTTTTAACTCCAATTCCAAAATTCCACCAGCCCTCTTTATTGCTAAATGTGGAAGTAGCACATGCTTGAGTATGCTTGGTAGGGTAATAATATGTGTGTAATAATTTATATTTTTATTTTGAACATTTCACCTAAAATGTCATAGTGCATGTGAGTGTGATATTGTTATGTTATAGAATTTTGTAATAAAAGATTTTGTAATAAAAAGGGGAATTATTTTTGTCAAACCCTGTATTTCATCTTATTAACTTTTTTTTTCTCCTTTACCTTAATATAAAGTTTCTAAAGTAGGTTTTACTTTAAATGATTCTTTCTGTAATGTGTTAGGAGTTAATCCACAAAACTTACTGTGTACTTATTGAGATACATTCATGCAAATCACAATTCCTACAGACCAGACATGAGCTCCATTTTCAGAAAAAAAAAAAAAAGGTTATCTATCATTGGAAGTACACTGACTTTCATTTTGTACCTTCTCTGGGGCATGATGGTGTATATATTATTTTACTGGTAGTAAATAACAATGTTGTATAACAAATATCAACAACTCAGTTTTTCAAGTTGATTTAGAATATTAGGTAGCCCTGGCTGGCATAGCTCAGTGGATTGAGTGCGGGCTGCGAACCAAAGCATCGCAGGTTCAATTCCCAGTCAGGGCACATGCCTGGGTTGCAGACCACAGCCCACAGCAACCACACATTGATGTTTCTCTCTCTCTCTGTCTTTCTCCTTCCCTTCCCTCTCTAAAAATAAATAAATAAAATCTTTTTAAAAAATCTCATTTGTTAAAAAAGAAGAATATTAGGGAGGATATGTAAATTGATTAATTTTGTATCCTAGAAAAAGAATAAGGATCGAAATCCAAACCTGAACAGATCAAAACTTGTATTATCTATTTTTGGTAATTATTGCTTCAATCATAGAAGACGAAAGAAAATTCATTACATTCAGTTGTGTTTTTTCCCTACACATACATTGTGATTTTATACAGTTGAATTAATTAAAATGAACAATTTGACATGGTGATTGGTCAACTTAAACTGTGAGTGGTTAATGACTTGGTAGGTTAAGAAGATTCAACCATGCTTAAAACAGTAGTTATATGTTTAGTTAAAATATCATTTAACCAAGGCCATATTTTCTACACCAAGGGGATGTTTTGGGTGTTCAAGAGATGCTGCAGGCATCTTGTGGGCAGAGACAAATGTAGTAGAACATGGAGAGGTTTAAAAAATGAATTGCCCTGCAATTCATGTAATTTTCAAATATATTAATTGACTAATTAAGTCAATAAAAAACTTGCTCAGTTTTTGAGCCTTAAATCTAACTGCATTTTATATTATAAAAAGATAAATGTGGTTTTGCAGTTCTGATATTATTGAATTTTCCAGGAATATAACTAACCTATAAATTGAGGAAAGGTTTCTCTCTTTCTCTCTCTCTCTCTCTCTCTCTCTCTCTCTCCCTTTCTCTCTCTCTCTCTCCCCCCCTCCCTCCCCATCCTTCTCTCTCTCTCTTTCTTTCTTTGGTTAAGAATGCTACCAAGAATTGTTGACTCTTGGAAAAGCAAATCATGAACAACAATGTTGCAACATTTGAATTGCTAACAGAATATACCTGTTTCAGGCAACTTCTATAGTTATTGTTTTCATTATGATTTTATGTAAGGTGCATTTATTTCTTTATGTTGTCTTTAATAGATCTTTCAGGGATTTATATATCAAAAGCATATTATTTTATTATAACTTACTTTCCTTTTGATTTTTTGTTGTTGTTGTTCAATTACAGTTGTCTCCATCCCCTCATTACTTTGGTTCTTCTTTATATAACATTAGAGGAATATATTGTAAAAAAGTTTGTTGGGCTCTTCTGGCCAAGATGGAGGCATAGGTAGTCGCACTGTGCCTCTTCGCACAACCAAAACTAAGGACAACAAAAATTGAGAAACAAAATATAACTAGAACAGAGAGAAATGAACTGAACAGAAGTCTGACTACCATACATCCAGACCAGTAAGGAGGGGCAGAGTCAGAGGCCTACAGAGAGGGGTCAAGGGGTCCCGGGAAGAAAAAGTGGTGCCTGGCACACGCGGGCGTGCAGAGCGCAGATGGCAGTCGGCGGACCCCAGAAGCACAGGGGCAGCTGACAGACCGGTGGCAGACCCTGGGCATGGGAGGCAATGAGCAGACCCAGTGAGGCGCGCAAGGCAGCTCACTGTCACAAGCCACACATTCATGCACAGACAAACTAAGCAAAAACGGGTAGCAACACAGACCACGCAAACCAACAGACCCAGTGCCAGGAAACAAAGCCTAAGAGCACTGACTGAAAACACATGTGGGAGTTGAGGCCAGGAGATTGTCTTAGCCTCACAGGAGGCTCCTCAGGGAGACCCACAGAGTCCGAGAAAGTACACAAGCCCACCCACCCAGGAACCAGCATCAGAAGGGCCCAATTTGCTTGTGGGAAATGGCAGAGGGGACTGAAGTCCTAGAGAGAGCAGAGCAGGTGCCATTGTTCCCTCTCAGACCCTGCCCTCCCATACAACGTCAAAACCCAGCGACTGGGATGCCCTGCCCTGGTGAACACCTAAGGCTCCACTGCCCATACGTAACAGCCACAACCAGACAAAAAGGAAAATAAAAAAGATGGCTGAAACAGAATTAAAAGCCCCAGAGCCAATTTTTTTAAGTGACCAAGAGATAGCTAGCTTATCAGATGCACAGTTCAAAGCACTGGTAATCAGGATGCTCACAGAATTGGCTGACTTTGGTCGTAAATTAGATGAACAAATACAGGCTATGATAAGAGAAATGAAGGAAAATGCACAGGGAACCAATAGTGATGGAAAGGAAACTGGGACTCAAATCAATGGAGTGGACCAGAAGGAAGAAAGGAACAACCAAACAGAAAAGAATGAAGAAACAAGAATTCAAAAAAATGAGGAGAGGCTTAGAGACCTCCAGGACATTTTTAAACATTCCAACATCTGAATTATAGGGGTACCAGAAGGGGAAAAGGAAAAACAACAAGTGGAAACGTTATTTCAACAAATAATAAAGGAGAACTTCTCCAATCTGGCAAGGGAAATAGACTTCCAGGAAGTCTAGGAAGCTCAGAGAGTCCCAAAGAGGTTGTACCCAAGAAGGAACACACCAAGGCACATCATAATTACATTAGCCGAGGTAAAAATGAAGGAGAGAATCCTAAAAGCAGCAAGAGATAAGGGGACAGTCACCTACAAAGGAATTCCCATCAGATTTCTCAAAAGAGACCTCACAGGCAGGAAGGGGCTGGCGAGAAGTATTCCAAGTCATGAAAGACAAAGACCTACATCCAAGTTTGCTCTATCCAAGAAAGCTTTCATTTAGAATGGAAGGGCAGACAAAGTGCTTCTCAGATGAGGCCAAGTTAAAGGAGTTCATCATCACCAAGCCCTTATTATATGAAATGTTAAAGAGACTTACCTAAGGAAAAGAAGATAAAAAATATGAACAGTAAGAAAGGACATCAAATTCACAGTTAGTAACAACCATAACTGAAACAAAAACAAACTAGGCAAACAACTAGAACAGGAACAGAACCACAGAAATGGAGATCACATGGAGGGTTAGCAACAGGGAAGTAGGAGGAGGAGAGAGGGGGGAAAGCTATAGAGAATAAGTAACATAGACAATAGGTAGAAAATAGACAGGGGGAGGGTAAGAATAATATGGGAAATGTAGAAGCTAAAGAACTTATGACACATGGACATGAACTAAAGGGGGGAAATGTGGGTGGGAGGGGGTGTGCAGGGTGGAGGGGAGTGAAGGGGAAAATGGGACAACTATAATAGCATAATCAATAAAATAAATAGAAAAGAAAAACAAAACAAAACAACAACAACAAAAAGCAGATTTCTAAGACACACTACACCTTCTGAGACTAAAACCTGCAGGAAGCCAGGAGGGAATGGGGGACAGGCCGGGTCAAAAAAAAAAAAGTTTGTTGGTAGCTTACATTATCTATAAATTCCATTTTAAAATACTCAAAAGGCACATTGAAACATTTATTACCCAATGGTATATTGATCATTATATGGTTGAGAGCTACTAGACTAAGTTCTCAATTGATTCCATGAGTTCTGTGACAATTAATTTCCTGTTTTTGTCCAACCTAAAAAATAAATAAATAAATGTAGACTTTCTCTATGACTGGTGTAGACTTTAATTGCTTTACTCTAGGTGGAAAGTTTATATTTGTAGTACCTAAATTGTATCCCACATAGTTCACTTTAAAACTATCAACAATTAAAATAAAAACGTCCAGAATTAAAATACCTATTAAAACACAAGTTTGCACCTAATAATCTAATCCAGTGATTTTAATTAGTGTGCTGCAAGAGGCACAGTGGTGTCCTACCAAATTTTTTTAAGCATGAAGTACGTGAATCTTTAGTTAGGAGCACTTATCTCTTTTCCCTTAGATTGCCAAAAAAAAAAAAGACAATAGTCAACCCAACAATAGCCATCTGATGTAAAGGAAAAAAAATTATACCTATTTTTTGTCATATAGGCAAAAAATAACTTTATTGGTGGTCCACAGAATTTTACTAATTAGTTTATGTGTGTCAGGAGAAGGGAAAAGGTTAAAAACCACTAATCTAATCTAAGAATTAGAAAAATAGATAAAGCCCAGAGTTTTCAGAAATGGAGAGTGTATGGAAAACTTTTCAGTATGGAAAGGTGTGAGCTGGAACAGTTGTCCTGGGCAGATCCTGACTGATAATCACATCAAATATGCATATATTCTGACTTAGCAATTCTGCTCCTGGATATCTGTCATGAAGGTATCTATGCATGTATACCTGAATAAATGCTCACACATATCTCTAAAGGAATATATACAAAAATTTTAACTGTACTATTATTATACAGTAGCTGAGAACTGAAAGCCTCCTATGTGTCTAGCACCAGGAGAGTGACAGGTAAATGTTTAGAGTTTTATGTAACATTTGAAAGAATTACATTAGGTCTACACAGAAGTATGTGTATTAAGCTTAAGATCTAAGTAATCAATAAAAACACCTAAGAAAAATGTGCTATATAACAAAATATTGTTCATATAATTTTAAAAAGTATACAAACATCATATACATGTTGCATCAATATAACAAAAACACATATTGAAAGCCCACGTTTGGAAACAGCCTAAGTGCCCACCAGTAGATGAGTGGGGAGAAAAAAAAACCAAAAAACCATGGTACATTTACACAATGGAATACAATGCAGCAGAAAGAACGAAGGAGTCTCTACCTTTTGTGACAGCATGGATGAAACTAAAGACTATTATGCTAAGCAAAATAAGCCAGTCAGTGACAGACAAATGCTATATGATCTCACTTATAAGAGGAATCTAATGAACAAAATAAACTACTGAGCGAAATAGAACCAGAGGCATAGAATCATGGAACAGACTAACAGCTATAAGAGGGGAGGAGGGAGATCAACACTGATTGAAAGAAGGCGAAGAGATTACTGAAAGAACATGTATGAAGGATCCATGGACAGGGACAACAGTGATGGGACTCCTCATGAACATGGGGACAGGCTGGGTAGAGGGACATATAAGGGGAAAAAGTGGGACATCTGTAATAGCATAAACGATAGTTTTTGTAAAATGAAGAAAAAAGGAATATTGGCCTGTATTTGGCAACCACGATGATAACATTATTGGGCCACAAGTTAATGTAGGATTCATTTTATTTTGTTACAGTATATGAAATTTCAAAATTATAAGAATTTTACTTATATTTTCAGAGAACAGACATAATTTCACAACAAAAAAAATATCTGTTTTGTAGACTTTTGAAAATTAGATTACTTTCCCCTTAATTTATAGCTAAATAAAGAGCTTCTTACAGTGAATGTGGCAGACCCCCGCTCGTGGGGTCCACGGCATTGTAGTTGAAACAAAAAAAAATTCACATGGATTATCAAATCCTGTGGGAAAAAAGTGTGAGCGGCTTCTCTCTCAAGGGGAGCAAAAGCCTCAGCCCTTAAACCTTGATGAGATTTTATTGTCTTACTGAGAACATTACAAGAAGGTCCTCATTAACTATGCACAGGCTCGCTTTAGGTGGTTACCTTATAAAGAAAACAAAGGAGAGGATACTGGTAATCACATCACAGAAGAGGGATATTTGCAAATGAAAAGGCAAAAGTAGTTGAACTGGTTACACTGGTCCTTGGAAGGTTTAGCATGTTTTTTAGGAAGTTATTTTGCAGTAAATGTTTGCAACTGGGGGCTGGGCCCATGCCATGTAGAATGGTCTCCTGCAAGTGTACATACAGTTTCATCCGGGCTAGTTTCCACAGAATTTCTATAAAAATTCATTTCAGTACTGGCTCTCACACACCCACACTGATTTGGTTCCTTCCACATTTTTACTCTAATTCCCATTGCAAATGTTCAAGAGTCAATTTAACAATTTAAGAGTCAACGTGGAGGATGGGGAAAGGAAAAAGACTGCTCTGGACCAGCCTCAATTATCTTTAGTGGGCCAAGGATGAGAGAGCCAGGGAAGGGTTGTTACAGGGTGCAGCCAAGAGGGGGAACCCCAAATGGACATTTGAAATGGGGCCCAGAACTCAAGGTGTTCAGAAAATACTAGGATGTCCTCACCTCCCTCCCCAGGTGTGGGTGGGGGAAAGGGACAAATGGAGCAGGCCCACTGAGAGCTGTTTTGCATAGCAACAGCTCTGCAGCTAACCTCTGGTGTGGTCATTTAACATACCTATAGCCTTTGGCTGGTTGCTTAGATATGCTAAATAGCTACGGCCATGCTCTGAGCCAGGGGGATGGAAGTATCTTCCCCACCAAGATGTAACTGGGGTGGGGCAGGTCCCCTGAGTTACAGCACCTGCATGGAGGCTTGGAGAAGATTGACTCCACGGCATGGGGTGACACTTACCCAGACCCATGATAGTGACCAGAAAAGCTGGAAAGGATAGCAGATTAAAGGCAGGTGTGGCCGAGTATGGGAGAAGTCGGAAATGGGGCTGCAGAGGAAGATTGGTGCAGGGATTTAAACCCAGACACAGCAGCCATAGGGGAGAGAACCATGTGGCTTTTGGCAGAGTAGGGGGCTCCCACAGCTCTGTGAGAGAGAATTCACCATGCAGATTTAGCAAAAAATCACCACTCAGCCAAAGCCGAGTGGCAACCCTGTCTTCCCGCAGCTTTGTGGGGAGAACCATGCGGTTTTGCCAGAGTGCAGACCCCCGCAGCTCTAGTAGGAGAGGACTGCGTGGCTTTGGGGTGCTCCTTTTGGCCATGCAGCCTGGAAAACAAGAGAGACTTTGCCTGGAAGAAGGGTGAAAGAACTCTTACCAGTAGGCCATGAGACGGTGCCGCATGGCTTTGAATTAATTGGAGATCCTGCCTGGACAGCGACACAGCTGATAGTGCCAGGAACTGAGGGAGGCCTGCCAGCCAAGCACGGATTACTGGGAAGAACCAGACACTGCCTGAGGCATGGACTTCTATTTCCTTTCCTAAGATACGGTACCCCAAACTGGGAAAAGGGGGAAGGAAGGATTGTGTGTGTTTGTGGGTGTTTTAAGGGACTTTGGGATTTTGATAAAGACATTAGGTCACTGCTTTAAGTTTGTATAGCATTTAATAAACATTTCCTTTCCTTTTCATGAATCTCTGGCATTGAGAGATGTCTTTCCTTTAAGGCGACAGACATGAAGGACCTGAGTCTCTTTCAGTAATAGTATTATCGTCCCAGGCCCCCTTGTTTGTTCTGTAACAGGGTCACAGCACACACTTGTGCCAGCATCACCTCTATCAGGACACCTCTGTAGACTCCCACATATTCTTCTCATAGACAGTGGCACTCATTTGCTTGCAGAAGTAATCTGAAAAGTCATGTCAGAACCAAAGAGAGCTATTCTCAAAACAAGTTTTGAAAGAATGTTTTAAAAAATAAAAACAGTAAGATGTTTTAAAATACTATTATCACTACAGAGGTAATTATTTATAAAAATCAAGGGGATTGTTCTGGTCTGGCTATTCTGATCTTTATAGTGGTAAATACTATTGTGGGGCAAATGTTTTCTTAGATTCAGTAAATAATACCTGAGAACAATCCATTCTCCTTCGCTTCAACATTTTCCTTGTGAGTTCAACTTTCAGAGTCCCTGTCTTCAAAATGGGAGGGCTCTATGAAGGCCAGTATTTCAATCAACAGATAGGAAAATCCCCCGGTATGTAGTTTACACAGCAGAGTCAAATAAGTTTGGTTTACATAAGTACAGTGGACTCCAAACATTAGTTGCTCTGATGAAGTCAACGTGTGATTGTTACTGAGAGGGGAGAGAGACCCAAGTCAGGAGGCTTCCCTCCCCTGCCTTGCTTCTTGTCTCACTCATAAGACACAAATTCAAGTGAGAGACAAACATATAGTGGAAAGGAGATAGCAAATTTATTTTTGAAACATGAACACAAATCTGCAAGCAGGCACCCAGCTAGTCTAAATACCCAATGTGTAGAGGAAACAAAATTATTAGTTTGTCCCATACACTTGAGCCAAGGATTATAAGTGGGTCCTTAACTAATCTAAGTATGATGCCTATTCGGATTCAGGGGTTATGTACCTTAGTCAGCTTTTTAGTTCCCCTCCTTTAACCCCTTCTAAACCTTGGGGATAATGTACAGATGCAAAGGCTTTCTTTCTCAGTCAATAAAGGCTCTTTGTCTTAGTGAAATTGTTATAGACGCTCCGTTTCCCGGCACAGAATCCAAAGGACTCCCACCTCCTCCTGTACTCTTCCTGTTTGTGATATTGATGACACCTGGCAATCTTAGTGAGGTTGTTACAGAAGATTCAGAAGCTCCCCTTTCTCAGCATAATCTCAAGGACCATCCTTCTCCTGTGCTATTTTGCTTGTGATGCTCAGTACATGTTGTAATCTTATAAAACTGAGCTCAGGATTGCTAATTGGTGAGACATGCCTTCCTTTTGCTTCTAACCTTCTGTAGTAAGTTCTTTGTTAGATTATAATGGTTGTAACAGGGTGAAGCCAAGAGGGGAGGCCCAAATAGGGATTTGGAATGGGGTCCAGAACTCAAGGTGTCCAGGAAATAGGATGTCCTCCCCCGCCCCCCACAGGTGTATGTGAGGGGAAGAGACACATGGAGCAGGGCCATTGAGAGCTCTTTTGCATAGCAACAGCTTTGCAGCTAACCCCTGGGATCATTTAACATATTTATAACCTTTAACTAGTTGCATAGATGTGTTAAATAGCTGTGGCCATGCTCTGAGCCAGGGGCATGGAAGTAACTTCCTCACCAAGGCATAACTGGAGGCAGGTCCCCCAAGTTACAGCATCTGCGTGGGAGTTTGGAGAAGATTGCCTCTGTGACATGGGGCCACACCTGCCCAGACTCACGACAGCAGCCCATTAAAGCTGGAAGGATATGAGAGTGCTGGCAAGTGTAGCCAATTGTGGGAGGAGTCGGAAATGGGGCTACAGAGGAAGGTTGGCTTGGGGAGTTAAACCCAGACACAGGAGCCATTGAAGAAAGAACCATGCGGCTTTGGCAGACTGAGGATTTCCACAGTTTTAGAAGGGGTACCACCACGCAGCTTTAGCAGAGATCCTGGTGACACAGCTCATGGTCCCGGGAACTGAGGGAGGCCTACCAGCCAAGACAGATTACTGGGAAGAACTGGGGGCTGCCTAAGCCATGGACTTTTATTTCTTTCCCTGAGATATGGTACCCCAGACTAGGCAAAGGGGAGAAGGAAAAATTGTGTGTTTGTGGGTGTTTTAAGGGACTTTGGGATTTTGATGAAGACATTAGGTCATACTACTTTAAGTGTGTATAGCATAAAATACACATTTCCTTTCCTTTACATGAATCTCTGGCATTGAGAGACATCTTTCCAGTGGCGGCAGACATAACGAACCTGGGGGGTTCCTTTCAGTAATAGTATATCACCCTTTGCCCCACTCCCCCCATTCTGTAACAAATTTTTACAACTCTGGTGGGACAGTAATTATCTGTGGCAGACCGACCCCCTCAAGTGCTAGAGAGTGAGACTTCAGAATTTTCCCAGTCTCAAGAATTTCTCTGCACTCCTCCTGAGGGCATCAGCCGCCTATCGCACCTGGAAAGGTGAAAAGTAAATGAAACAGGGAGGGAGCAGAGATGTGAAAGTGTTTTGGTTGGAAACTTGGTTTCTGAATGCCATTTTGGAATAATGGAGTTGTGGATAATGATTTGGTTAGTATGCTGCTTCCAGGTTTCCCCTGCCTGCTCACTTACAGTTTCAGTGAGCCTAGGTGGCAGTAAGGAGACCTGTACTCAGGCTTGGGGAGGAAGAAAACCCCTAGGCTCACTAAGCCGAACCTGCACGCATGGTGGGGATAGGACAGCAAGCCATGTGAGTACGCCGTCATTTTGCGTGAAATGAAGGGTAAGCCATGTGAGTGCCTGACCATGGAGGACTGAGCATGCATGGGCATTGCCATATTGGATGACCTGGCATGCATTGTTGTCACCATCTTGGACAACCCAGAGTGCATGGGTGCCGCCATCTACCAACTGGACAAGGTGGTAGGCTAAGGATTCTCTTCAGATTATGGGCTGTATTCTGTTTCTGTGTGGGCACTGCAGCAGTCAGGTTCTCTGTGTAACTAGTTCTGTTAGGAATGGTTCTGCTTCTGAAGGTCATGAACTGAGGTCCAAGGGTGACCATCTAATTTATAGGGTGTGTGCAAGGTCTAAGCTTCAGAAAGCTACAGGATGTTCCTGCAAATCTAGGGACTTTTAGTGGAAGGTACCTGTAGTGCTAGGGACTTCTAGCTGCCACATGCTGAGTTTAAGCACTGAGTTTAAGTATAATTCTTCCCAGTGTGGGAAAGGAACCAGGATTAAAAGAGATTGAGGGTTAAATCTGGATGAGTAGAAATATGTATAAAGGATGTGAAAGTTTTAAACCTAGAGTAAAGGAAACCTCAACTACTTCTTTTCTGGTTTCGTGGGAAAAGAGCAAATTTCTCACATTGGTTTTGTTTCTGATCAGAAACCTTCTGTATTGTAAGACCTAAGAAAGGTCACTGTAAGACCCAGGAATAGTCACTTGTAACCTGTTGCTGAGTATGTCTCTGCCATGAGACTGGGTCTGAAAGGAGCATGTCTCTGTACCTGAAGACCTGTTTAAGGTTGCTATAAGATCTAGGAAAGGTTGCCATAACCAGTTGAGGAGAATGCCTTTGCCACTTGGAACCCAAGATGGGTCATTTGGGGCTGATGAGTGCTCCAGCCAGAGGCAAAGGGGCATGTCTCCACCAAGAAACTGAACCTGAAGGAGCATGTCTCTGCAAGGCACTGATGGACGCATTGGTACAAGAGAATGCCTCTACCTGTGAATTGTTCTGGAACCCTATGTTTTGGATTTTTCTCTGTGTCTGCTCTGAAAAGGAAATTCAGGATACCAGGGAAGGTTGAAACTTTACACTCTGTAGGAAAGTTTTGAGCAGCCTGGTAGATATCAGAAGGAAAAAGATTTTCCTTCACACTTTGTACTTTTCTCCCTACCTGATCCCTCCAGAATTTGGCATTCTGAATGAGTGATGATATAAGGTTTCTCTGCATAAATCCAATAAGACCAGTCATTAATAGTGGTTTTATTGACCAAGACTTTGACTGGAATGTCATGCCTGAAGGAGGCATGTCTGGGTTCTGGTAATTACCAGAAAGCCCCGAGGAACTGGGATTGACTTGCGAAAATAGCAAAAGCCCACGAGAAAAGCCTGGAACTTTGGTTGGTTGTGCAGTTTGTGGGAGTCTTTCCAGGGAAAGAATGAAGGTTGCTTTTCTGAAAGACAGCCAAAAAGGAATCTGTAGGCACAATGGAAGCCTCAAGGATTTGAGTGAAGCAACTGGTACAGGTGAAGCCAGATGGCAGATATGTGGCTCTGCTTCTGTGCCCCAAGGGGCGGCTTGAGAAGTCAATCTAAAGGTTCACTGTGTGAATTCCAGCAAAGTGGAATTAAAGATCGTAAGTGATCCAGGCTGCTCTTGGTGTGTTTATGCAAATGAACAATCAAAATTAAAAGCGGGGCTCAATGTAGTCCCTTTAATAACAATGAGGGTGATCTTAAGAAGAAAAACTGTGGTTCAAGTGAAATCACAATGATCAGTATTGGACATCAGAATGGCGTAGCCAACTGTCTTGAAAGGTTGTTTTCATTTGAAAGTTGAAACTGTTTGTAATATCACCAAAGATGTACAATCTACAGGTATGGATGACCTGTCAAATTGCCATTGCTAAATGTCATTGCAGGAAGGACCTCACAACTGAATGACTTCCCAAAAGACAGTCTCAGAGGCACAGAGACTGTTTTGGGGATTGTTGTGTAAATTAACCTGTGTGTTTTTCTGCTTTCATAGGGCATATGCCTGTGACTTCATTACCTGAGTGGGTGGTTGCAATATAGGCCTCACTTAAAGAGCCCATTTTCATCATCGCCCCCTGGGACTCAATGGTTTGGCTGAAGTAAGTGGTTGGGTTGGTGAAGGGTTCGGGGGATTTGTGGGCTTCACTTTAGAACTAGTTTTCCGTTTTCTGTCTTGATGACTTGGACAGAAAGGGTCCAGATGTCTGAAAGGAGGGAAATCCTAATACATTCCCCTCAGCCTGAGTGAAGTATAGTGGGCCATAAGGGTTTTGGATAGGTGTAGCATGCCTTATACACCTTCCTCCAGATAAGCTCTTCTTTACTTAAGTCCCTGCCTTTGTCATTTAGTGGTTATGATTTAATTGTGCTTCCAACTGTCTTTCCAAATCTGTCACCTCCAGAATATGACCAGAATGCCAATGGTCCAGTAATGCCAGCCTTTGGACATCAAGCCTGCAACTTCCTGGTGACAGCCAACTGACCAGAACTCTCTAAGGTCCTTCCCCTTACAGGAAGGACTCCCTCCATGCTTCACCCGCCCCTTTCAGGGCACCCCTGAGCCAAGGGTAGGTACAACCATGTCCATGTCCAGCAGGAAGTAGTTACAAGAAGATAAGACCTTTGTCCATTGTCCTTTATAAGATTATAAAGTGGGTGTAAATCTGAAAGGAGGGATTGTAACAGGGTGTAGCCAAGGGGTGGCCCAAATAGGGATTTGGAATGGGGTCCAAAACTCAAGGTTTCCAGGAAATATTAGGATGTCCTCAACCTCATCCCCCACAGGTGTGGGTTGGGGGAAGGGACAAATGGAGCAGGGCCATTTAGAGCTCTTTTGCATAGCAGCAGCTTTGCAGCTAACCTCTGGTGTGGTCATTTAACACATCTATAACCTTTAACTGGTTGCATAAATGTATTAAATAGCTGTGGCCATGCTCTGAGCCAGGGGAATGGAAGTACCTTCCCCACCAAGACGTAACTGGGGGGCAGGTCCCCCGAGTTACAGCGACTGCGTGGGAGCTTGGAGAAGGTTGGATCCATGACATGGTGACACGCTTGCCCAGACTCACTATGGCAGTCCAGTAAAATTGGAAGGATATGAGAGTGCTCGCAAGGGTGTCCAATTGTCGGAGGAGCTGGCAGTGGGTCTGCAGAGGATGATTGGCAAAGGGATTTAAACCCAGACACGGCAGCCATAGAAAGGAGAACCACACGGCTTTGGCAGAGTAACGACCCTCCTCCCTGCAGTCCTGGGAGGGAGAACCACATGGCTTTGCCAGAGTGGGGACTCCTGTAGCCCTGGGAGAGCAAACCATGTGGTTTGGAAGAGTGGGGACCCCTGCAGTTTTAGAAGGGGGAACAACCACCTGGCTTTAGCAGAGATCCTGGTGACATAGCTGATGGTGCCGGGAACCAAGGGAGGCCCACTAGCCAAGATGGATTACTGGGAAGAACTGGGGGCTGCCTGAGCCATGGACTTTTATTTCTTTTCCTGAGATATGGTACCCCAGACTGGGAAAAGGGGGCAAGGAAGAACTGTGTGTGTTTGTGGGTGTTTTAAGGGACTTTGGGATTTTGATGAAGACATTATGTCATACTACTTTAAGTCTGTGTAGCATTAAATAAACATTTCCTTTCCTTTTCATGAATCTCTGGCATTGAGAGATGTCTTTCCTCTGGTGCAGACATAACGAACCTGGGGGGTTCCTTTTGGGTAATAGTGTATTGCCCTTTGGCCCCCCATTGTTACCTTGTGTTCTGTAACATGGTGAATACCCTGCCTTTATTTCTCCTCTGGCTGCTCATTGCTACCCTCTACCTAACATTTCCCCCTTCAAGTACTGAGTACCCAAATCATTGGGGGACTTTGAGACCACAGCTCCAGCTGCTTCTTGCTGGAAGGGGCACTGTTGTGGTTTGGGTTCCTGTAGGGTAAGTGGAGGCAGTCTGGTTTTCTTACCCAGGTATCTGGGGAACTAAGGGAAGCAGTGTTCCCATAGCCTTGGAAGGGCTGATAAATACTGTTCTCATAGCCTTGAGACTGGGTCTAATAAACTGTTCCCATAACATGAAGTGGGATCACATGTGAAGAATTATATTATTTTATGTAATTTTCTGGCATCTTGTTCACCTCTACTACTTAAACAACTAGAGTCTTTTCACTAGACAGACATGCAACTTGCAGTATGTGTGGCTCACCCACCCATGAATAAAGGTAGGGCAAGCATCCGCAAGGCTCTGAGAATTTTCTTCCATCTCTAGGAAGCTAGTGTGCATCTGCCCAGCCTTGATCAGCTGCAACACAGTTCCTGTATTTGCTGACTGTTGGCCAGAAGTGTCTTTGCATGATCTTCTTTTCAGGCCTCTGATAAGGACTTGGCAGGCTGTTGGCTGTTTTTTTCTAAGTGGGAATAGGCTGAAATTCCCAAAGAGTCATTATCTTGACCTGTGACCTAGAATTATTATGTCATAGAAGTGATAAAGTTAATAAAAAAAATTAGTAGAGTGAAGGACCTGGGACTTTACTTGATAAAGGTTAAATTCAACAGGTATAGAATAATTTCTTTCTAGCAGAGTTGGCTGAGCTATTGACAGCCTAGTAGAAAGAATGTCAGAAATATGGAATACACAATTATACAAAGGCCTAGTTGTTTTGTTATTTATCTGTAACAGGTTTGTTTCTTGAAGAGTAATTTGAAATCCTCTACTGGCTCACAGGAGTGGATAGTATCATCCTAGTGTTTTGGAAGTACTGAAGTAGTTGGCTCCATCTGTGGTTTGACTTGACAGTGGTGTATCCAGCTGGAGATGTCAGGGACCTTGATGCTGGCCACATCCATGCATACCCTGGGCTCCAGTCCAGTAATGATGACCTCTTGATGTGGGCCCAACTGGGGTTAGCAGTTTCAGTCTTGAGCTATCATCTTTAAGGCAGTTATGGCCTCAGGCCTAGGGGCCCGATAGTCCAAGGGACATAATGCTACCCAGGGACCTGCCTTCTTACACTTATGGCATGGTTCCTGAGGTTGCTCCTTATGGCTTGGACATTCCTTGGCCCAATACCCCATCTTTTGACATACAAAAGACTTTGTGACCTTGGTAGTGTACCTGAAAGGGCCCATAGGACATGGCTCTCCCACAAGGGTGAGTATAATTTGGGCAGGCCTAACCTCCTCCCTATTTTCCTTTTCCTGGATTTTTTCCTCTCTTTTTTCTGATTCTGGTTGTAGAAGACTGCATTTGCTGTGGTTAACATTTCATTTAAAGAGACTACAGGTTCCTGAATAAGCTTCAGAAGTGTTCTCATATCAGAGGCAGATTGGGCTATAAACTTATCTTTTAGAATACCTGACCTTCATATGATTCTAGATCTAGATTGGTGTGTTTGATAAATGACAAGTGCCTTTCTTAGCCTTTCTAAAAATGTAGTGGGATTCTCATTCGGGCCTTGACTGACCACAGACACCTTGGGATAGTTAATGGCCTTCAGTTAGCCTGCCTTGAGTCCTGTTTTAATTCAAATTAGAAAGTGATTTCTTTCCTGTTTTGGGGAGGAGTCACTGTAGTCACATTCGGGGACTACAGGTGGAACTGCCAACTCTCCAGTGGGGTATTTGTTATCAGAGAGGTGTTAAGCTGTTGGCAAACTTTCTGACTTCCTTTATTACCTTTTCCTGTTCAAGATATGATAAGGTCTGCCCTGAGACAACCATAGTGTCCTTCCAAATTAACTTATAAGCTAACATAAGGTGTTGGAAGGCATCTATGTACTTATCTGGGTTGTCAGAGTACCTTCCTAAGTCAGCCATAATTTGTTTAAGCTCTGTGTGAGAGGGAAGCTTATGGTACTATCTGAGGGCTATACTATCCTGAAGTTTCAATCAATGGTAAAATCTTAGTCAGTGGAGAGGGCCTAGGACTGGAAGGCATCAGGATTGCTAATTGAGTTGAATGTCCAGGGTATGGCAGTAATGATGAAGATGTAGAAGGCAGGTCTTTTAAAGTGCCCCACACACCAAAGGTGAGGGTGCAGAAAGGGAGGTGCTTATGAAATGGCCACTAGATAGCACTGTGGTAAGAGTTAGCTTATATTTGGAGCACAGATCCTCCCTGCTCCTTAAATAGAAGTATGCCTGTACAGATAGAATTTCCAACTACTTGCCTAGATATTTGTAAAAGTTATTAGGTTGAAATATGGTATTGTGATTTAAGCTTCCATATATTCACCAGCATTCCCCATCAGTTAATATGGAGTCCAAGCAGTGTCGCAACAACAACTATATAAATAAATAAATATAAATATAAATTTGTATATATATATAATCTTTCCTTCTTCAGAGTCTGGGGGTCAAACAGCAACCAATTGGAAAGGATATAGTCTAGTGTGATTATGTCTGGAATGAACTCCTGATTTTCCATTTGGAAAGAATCTGAAGGTTAGAGAGCCTACCTCTGGAGTCTTAACCTGAGACTATCAGTGTCCTGGTAGCCGGGACACTCCTTTATCCAGAATAGACATCTCTGTTATGACAGTGTAGTGACGTCTGGAAGGAGGAAACACCAGAAGGCTAGAGAGCCCATGTCTGAGGTCACAGCTGATATAGAACCCGGCTTGTAGGGTCCACGTCATTATGGATGAAAATGAGACATTCACACGGATTACCAAATTTGGTGGAGGAAAAAGGAGGGCATGGCTTTTCTTTCAAGGGGAGCAAAATTCTTGGCCCTCACTCCAATGAGCTTTTATTATCTTACTGGGCACATTACAAGAAGGTCCTCATTAATTATACACAGGCTCGCTTTAGGTGGTTACCTTATAAAGAAAACAAAGGAGAAGATGCTGGTAATCACATCACAGAAGAGGGATATTTGTAAATGAAAAGGCAAAAGTCGTTGGGCTGGTTACACTCACTCATGCTTGGAAGGTTTAGCATGTTTTTTAGGAAGTTGCTTTGAAGTAAAAGTCCTTAATTCAGGGTGAGGGAGTTTTAGCAAAAAGCAAGATTCATAGTGGCCTAGGTACATTACAGGCCTGATTCCCCATGAAAAAACCTAACCATAGGCGTGGGTCCTGTGCATTTCCCAGTGGGAGCTGGGCCCATGCCATGTAGAGTGGCCTCCCACAACAGCCTGAGAATCTTGTATACTAAAACCCCAGACCCTGCTTTATCCAGAACAGACATCTCCATTCTGGATAGATCCTTCTAGAATGTTTGTTGCTATCTTGCTTCAACCAATGGGAGGAGTTCCTCAACATGGCTGTTACCTGGCTTTTTCTCTTGAGGAGTACTAGTGGGACCCAGAGAAGAGAAATTGATAGGGGACTCAAGAGTCGAAAAATTTTAGCTTAAGGTAAAAAGTTATAAGTCTAGCAAGTAATGTATCTGTTAAAGCTTTTTTTTTTTTCAGAAACTACAGAGAAGGCCTGTCCTGGCTCCTGGGAAAACAGCTGACCTCCTAGGGTACTGCTAGAGATTACTACCTAGGGACAACTGGAGGTACCTGGGCATTTGTGTTCCAGGGAGAGACAGATGACCGCCAGCCCTTGGGAACAGCTAACTGCTCAGGACAGGAATGTTGCAGCTTCTTTCACCTAATCTTCCCTGAATCTCAAAGCCCTCATCGTACCTTGTTTATTCCTTGGTATAAAAAGTCTGGCCTGGAAAGAGAAGGCAGGATGGTCTGTTAGGGTATGAACTCACCATCTTCTCAGATCGCTGACCACCTAAATAAATCACCCATAAAGTTTCAATCACTGTCATTGCTTATTGGGTTTGATAGTGACAGGCAGTCCAGATGCTGGTGTCTTTTCCCATTTCAAAATCACAAGAGATGGGCAGTGGTAAGGCCACCCCATGAGATGGAGGCAAAACTGTTTGGCAAAGATGAGTAGTGGCAAGGCTACCCCTCCCCTTCTCTGGATATCTAGGGGCTGGGTGTCCTGAGATGGCATAGGGGTTAAAGCTGAAACTGACAAGTGAACCTTGGTTTCTGTTGTGTGGAGGTTTTTGCTCTTCCTTTGTCCTGCCTTTATTGTTAAAAACAACAACAACAAACTGATGACTATTTCTATCAGTGGCTTAGTGGTTGAATGTATTCCTGGAAATGTTCAGCACTTGGCAGACTTAGGGTTAATGTTTGTTGTAGATTCGCAAAGCCTTAGTTAATTGTCCTTGTAAAAGGGCAAGATTTTATTCTTCCCCTCTTGTCCTTCACTTGTCCTAATTCAATAGATCTAGTTAGAGTCCTGATCTTGGATTGTATACTGCCCCCTCTACCTCCCTTGATGTATGCTATTGAGTATGTTGACTAGCTAATTAATTAGCATAAATCCTAGTAGGTCCTCTTTGTGCTGCATTTTTCTACAGACCAGCGGTGGGAGAACAATCTGTAAGTTACTCCAAGTTAGATCATAATGATACAGGGTGCAGCCAAGAGGGGGCCTCAAATAGGGATTTGGAATAAGGTCCAGAACTCAAGGTGTCCAAGAAATATTAGGATGTCCTCACTCCCCCACCCCACAGGTGTGAGTTGGGGGAAGGGACACATGGAACAGGGCCATTGAGTTGTTTTGTACAGCAATAGCTTTGCAGTTAATCTATGGCATGGTCATTTAACATATTTATAACCTTTAACTGGTTGCATAGATATGTTAAATAGCTGTGGCTGTGCTTTGAGCCAAGGAGAAGGGAGCGACTTCCACCCACGATATAAGTGGTGGGGGCAGGTCCCCCCGATTACAGCACCTGTGTGAGAGCTTGGAGGTGACTGGCTCCATGCCATGGGACCACGCCTGCCCAGACCCACTATGGCAACCCAGTAAAGCTGGAAGGATATGAGATTGCTGGCAAGTGTAGCTGATTGTGGGAAGAGTTGGAAATGGGGCTTCAGAGGAGGACTGATGGAGGTATTTAAACCCAGATGCAGCTGTGGCAGTGCTGAGAGGATCACAGCTAGTGCGGAGAGAGCCACACAGCTGTGGCCATGTAAGAGGGAGATCCATGCAGTTTCACCAGAGTGGCGACCCCCTCTTCCCATAGCTTGTGGAGAGATCAACGCACATGGTTTTGCCAGAGTGCAGATCCCTGCAGCTCTGGTAGAAGAGGACCACATGGCTTTGGGGTGCTACCTTTGGCCACGTGGCCTGGGAAGCAGGAGAGACTTTGCTTGGGAGAAGGGTGAAAAAACTCTTGCCAGCAGGCCATGAGAGGGTGCAACAAGGCTTTGGATTAATTGGACATCCTTCCTGGACAGCAACACAGCTGACAGTGTCAGGAGCCTGAATCACGGACATCTACTTCTTTTCCTGAGATAATGTACCCTGTTAGGGCAGGGAGAGAAGGAAGCACTGTGGGCGTCTGTGGGTATCCTAAAGGACTTTGATATTTTAATGAAGACATGAAGTTACTACTTTAAGTCTGTAAAGCTTTAAATAAACATTTCCTTTCCTTTTTACAAATATCCGGCATTGAGAGACATCTTTCCTATAAGGAGGTGGACATAACGAACCTGGGGGCTTCCTTTCAGTAATTGTGTATTGGTGTACCCCCTTTGGCCCCGGTGTTTGTTCTGTAACAATAAGTCAGTGATTACAAATGACAAATGATTTTGTTTTTTGTAACAACATTTTTCAAGAATACCAAAAATTGTAAATAAAAGTGTACCAGGCTGATAAATTAATTTATTTGCCCCCAACTGTCCATTTACCTGGAGTTTCTATTGGGAAATAATGATTTTCTTTGGAAAATTAAAGAGAGCTCTTAGCTTTTGTTATTAAAATTGTCTTTGCCATTTATCTATGTACCTTTTCTTTATTATTTCTAATTTTCATCATCCCCATTTCCCTTCTTGAGTTGCCTACTCCAATGCCCTTTCTTCCTATATGTCTCTTTCTTTGATTTTTTCTTTCCTTTCTTCACTTCCTCAAATTCCTCTCTATTTGCTTCCTCCCCCTACACAATCCTCCTTCAATTTGCACAGACCATCTACAATTTACACAAACCCTTTGCAACGTACTCAGTCCTACTGCAATTTACATAGTCCCTTCTACAAGGTACAAGATTCTAAAATAACTATTAATATTATCAATGAAAGTAGATAAGAACTTTGTAGACTCTTGGTGGTTTCTATATAGTTATTTTTTTTGTATTTGACAGTTACCCATTATTTTAAATATATTAAATAATCCTGATTAGTTTAAAATTTTTATTTTGTAAGAAGAATAAATCTTTGGGATATTTCATGGGCCCTTTGAAATGCTCCAAAGCCATAAAAAAATTATTTTATATTTTAAACCCTGGAAAGCTTCCCAAACATGCTTGACCTAAGAAATGTATTATGAAATGATATTTGACTATTTAAAGTGATAATAAAAGGCATGCAACATCAATATAGGCTGACAAAACTTCAGTTCTTAGGTTTGAGAGAGATATTATCTTTGAATGTTAAGCATTTGTTAATGTAATATGACACATAATTATTTTGCTAAACAGAACCTTGGCCTTTTTGGGAGATACAGGAAAAACTTTCTGCCATTTATTATATTGAAAAGAACCAACCAAATTTTATATTAGCTTATTTATAATTCCCTTTCAAGATATCTTTTTCCAATTCTTTTTTAATTTGTACAGACTTTCTGCAATATACACAGTCTCTCTTAGTTTGTTTCTTTTTAATTCACTCAGAAATAAAAGTTTCTCTTCCCCATTGTTAGAGGTAGAGTTCTCAGAGTGAGCTGTTTTATTATCTCATAACCTTGACAACTGCAAGAAGTGGGAGAAGAAGCAGGTAAAACAGGCTTGGGTGACCTTCAGCTGCTTCAGCCTCTTCAGTTTTAAAAGTACAAGTTTTTCTCTTGTATATTGAGGGAGGGGTTGTTATTGCCTCTGGGGACAGCAAAACAAAGGAAAGACTTAGAGTGGAGGAATTAACAGGAAAGAGCCTAAGCAGGCTGCTTTGGCTCCTTAGAAAAATGAAATAGGATAGGAATGGAATGAGCCATGGCAGGGCTGCCTTCTTTTACCTGAAGTGAGAGAAAAAGGGGGCCCTGGAGAGGGGGTCAGGGAGTTAGCCCAAGTCAAACTTCCACTGTCCACTGTTCCCCGGGCACAAGTCTTTTAGGAAACCTTAGAATTTAGGAAGAAACAAAAGGTTTCTTCCCTGTGAAAGGGCACTGCTACTGTTACAGAACAAACAAGGGGGGCCTGGGATGATATACTATTACTGAAAGGAACCCCCAGGTTCGTTTTGTCTGCGCTGGAGGAAAGACGTCTTTCAATGCCAGAGATTCGTGAAAAGGAAAGGAAATGTTTATTTAATGCTATACAAACTTCAAGTAGTGACCTAATGTCTTTATCAAAATCCTAAAGTCCCTTAAAACACCCACAAACAGACACAGTCCTTCCTTCCCCCGTTTGCCCAGTCCAGAGTACCGTGTCTCAGGAAAGGAAATAGAAGTCCTCTGCTCAGGCAGCCCCTGATTCTTCCCAGTAATCCATCTCAGCTGGTAGGCCTCCCTTGGTTCCCGGCACCTTCAGCTGTGTCGCAGGGATCTCTGCTAAAGCCGGTTGTTGGTTCCCCCTTCTAAAGCTGGGGGGATCCCCACTCTGGCAAAACGGTGAAGTTCTCCCCACAGTGGCTGCCGCATCTGGGTTTAAATCCCCATGCCAGTCTTCCTCTGCAGCCCTATTTCCGACTCCTCCCACAATTGGCTACACTTGCCAGCACTCTCATATCTTTCCAGCTTTACTGGACTGCCATTGTGCATCTGGGCAGGTGTGGCCCCATGTTATGCAGCCAATCTTCTCCAAGCTCCCACATAGGTGCTGTAACTCATGGGGACCTGCCCCCCAGTTACATCTTGGTGGGGAAGTTACTTCCATTCCCCTGGCTCAGAGCATGGCCACAGCTATTTAACATACCTATGCAACCAGTTAAAGGTTACAGATATGTTAAGTGACCACACCAGAAGTTAGCTGTAAAGCTGTTGCTATGCAAAACAGCTCTCAATGGCCCTGCTCCATGTGTCTCTTCCCCCAACCCACACCTATGGGGAGGGGGGTGAGGACATTCTAATATTTTCTGGACACCCTGAGTTCTGGGCCCCATTCCAAATCTTTATTTTCACACCCCCCCCCCTTGGCTACACCCTGTTACAAGCCTATGCATGCAGTGCCATTTGCCTTTCTGGATGCCATCATTATCTCTCCTCCTCACTGCACCTCAATGGAGGATTTAGAACCATCCATGAAAATATATGCACATTGCTGAAAATAACTTAAAATATCTAACTTTTTTGTGTATCTCATTCTTTAAGTAAAACGGACAATTTAGTATAATCATGTATTCTACCAAACCTAGCATAGATCCCACCATAGATCTATACTGTGTAGTTTTAACACTTTGAAATGAATCAACACTAATAAACCTGGATTTTGTTTCCTACTTTATATAGTGTTCTCTGTTCAAGAAAAGTTCCTACATATTGTATATTAAAAGAATATTCCTTGAATATATAAAAGTGTACACCTTAAGAAAAAACAAAGGAATAATCAATAAATGTAGGGTTTTTGAAAGATGTTCTTCATAAAATATTTTTCTCTATTACTTTCTGTAGTTCTTCACTTTTCTTTATTGAACCACCTGAGTCATCCTGGATTAGAATTAACTTGATTTAATTTTTGTCCCTAAGTACCATGTATTCACTAGAGTGAGTGACAAAATTTTGCCTAAGTGCAGGTTGCTATTTGTGAACTAGCCAGCAGGGAATCATTGAAGTATTTTTGATTGGGAAATTATTTGGGAAAAAACAAACAACAATGTTTTAGTAATCATAATTTTGCATTACTATGTACTATAAACCCTCTAGGTCTAGGAGTCAGGAAAATTAACCTGTAAACTTGCATGTTTCTAGCTGTGCAATATCTGAAAAAATTTCATAAATGCTTTGAACCTTAATTCACTAATTTAAAAGACATATTAATCTTTTAAAGTTGTTATTAGAATTTAAAATGTTAATATATAAATCACATTGTTGCCTCATACATGGTTATCTTAAATAATTTTAAGATATTGTTAAATGAAAGCATTGGGGTTCAAAGTGTAAGCTGAGTTAAAGTAGGGGAGAAGTTGCAAGTGTAGAAAACATGACCAAACTCATGTTTTATTCTTTATCCAAATTGTTTTAAGGCTTTGGGCTAGAATTGAAATTTGTGTGGTTAAACTGGTTCCAGTATGCATAACTTACATGGATTAGTTGACTGTTTCATGTCACCATCAAAAGTTATTTAGAAATAATTTTACAAAACAATAGAATTATAATAGTATTAATCACATTTCTAATTTGAAGAAACAAAGGTTAAATTTTAAGAAAATTAATAAATGTTTACTCAAAATAAGAAATATTGATTTCTAGAATATCTCTTTGAATAGCAAAAATTATCACAAAAATCAGATATTGTACATTGACAATGATTTCACTTTATGTGTTACAATTTTACATACAGCAATTTTCTCCCTAATACACATCTTTGAAGAATACTATAAGTTTTCTAACCTCTTTCATCCTCTAATCTCTATAGTTTTATGTATATAAAAATTAGTCTTGTAATAATTCAATAAGTTGTAATTGCCAGATGGGGTTAATTTTAACATCTCAGAGGATTACATATCCATTGCTCATTTGATTGTCATAGCTTTTGTTTTACCTAAATAATTCTTACTTTTATTTTCCATTAAGCTTTTTATTGTATTTTTCCATTTCTATTTATCCTTTGTATACTGCCCTCCCTCTTCACAATCACCACTTTCATCCATGTCTATTGATCATTTGTCCTTTTTGCTCCATCCCTCCACCACATAACCGTATCTCCCAGAGTTGTCAGCCTTCTCTTTATTGATGAATTTGTCTCTATTTTGCTTGCTATTCAGTTTGTTCATTAGCTTCCAAATAAGAGTGAAATCCTATGGTATTTGCATTTTTCTGACTGACTTATTATACTTAATATAATGTTCTACAGGTCCATCTAAGCTGTTGAAAATGGCAAAATTTTCTTCATCTTTTTTTTCTTTTAATTTTTGTTCAGGTACAGTTGTCTCTATTTTCTCACTACCACTTTCCCCTGCCAAACTCACCACCACTTCTCACCCTCAACCCTACACCCCATTGGCTTTGTCCATGGGTCCTTTATACATGTTCCCTGATGACCCATTCCCTACTTTCCCCAGTTATCCCCTTTCCCCCTCTGGTTACTATCTGTTTGTTCTTTATTTTAATGTCTCTGGTTATATTTTGCTTGCTGGTTTGTATGGTGGATTAGCTTTCACTTATGAGTGAGATCAAATGGTATTTGTCTTTCACCACCTGGCTTATTTCACTTAGCATAATGCTTTCCAGTTCCATGCATGCTGTCATGAGGGGAGGAGCTCCTTCTTTATTTCTACTGCTTACTATTCCATTGCATAAAGTACCACTGTTTTTTGATCCACTCATTTCACTTGGCTACTGTAAATTGTGCTGGTATGAACATTTAGATGCATAGGTTCTTTTGAATTGGTGTTTCAAAATTCTTAGGTTATAATCCCAGCAGTGGAACTGCCAGATCAAAATGCAAGTCTACTTTTAGTTTTCTGAGGAAATTCCATACTGTTTTCCACAGTGACTACACCAGTCTCCGTTCACACTAACAGTGCACTAGGGTTCCCTTTTCTCAACAACTTTGCTAACAATTATTGTTAATTTATTTGTTTATGATGGAAATTCTGACCTATGTGAAGTGATATCTCATTGTGGTTTTAATTCGCATCTATTTGATTGGTAGTGATGCTGAACATTGTTTCATGTGTCTCTGAGCCCTCTATATGTCTTCCTTGAAGAAGTGTCTATTTAGGTCCTATGCCCATTTTTATTAATGTATTAATCATGCTATTACAGTTCTCCCATTCCCCGCCCTTTACTTCCTTCTCCCTTGCACCCCTCTCCAATGTGCATCCCTCCTCTTAGTTCATGTCCATGGGTCATGCATGTAACCTCTTTGGCTTCTGTAGTTCCTATAGTATTCTTAACCACCTCCTGTCTCTTACTACCTACTAGTTATTCTTCTTATTCCCTATACCTTTTCCCCCATTCTCTTCCCCCCACCTCCTGACTGATGACCCTCCCTGTTCTCTCCATTTCTATGATTCTGTTCCTATTCTAGTTGTTTGCTTAATTTGGTTTTGCTTTTTTAGGTTCAGTTGTTGACAATTTTGAGTTTGTTGTCGTTTTACTGTTCATAGATTTGTTATCTTCTTTTCCTTAGAAAAGCTCTTTTAACATTTCATGTATATAATAAGGGCTTGGTGATGATGAACTCCTTTAACTTGACCGTATCTGGGAAGCACCTGATCTGCCCGTCCATTCTAAATGATAGCTTTGCAGGATAGAGTAATGTTGAATGTAGGTCCTTGCCTTTCATGACTTTGTATACTTCTTTCCAGCCTCTTCTTGCCTGTAAGGTTTCTTTTAAGAAATCAGCTGGTAGTCTTATGGGAACTCCTTTGTAGGTAACTCTCTCCTTTTCTCTTGCTGCTTTTAAGATTGTCTCCTTATCTTTAGTCTTGGTTAATGTAATTATGATGTGCCTTAGTGTGTCCTTCCTTGAGTCCAACTTCTTTGGGACTCTCTGAGCTTCCTGGACTTCTCAAAAGTTTATTTCCTTTGCCATATTGGGGAAGTTCTTTCTGGCACCCCTATGATTGGGATGCTGGAACGTTTAACATTGTCCTGGAGGTTCCTAAGCCACTCCTCATTTTTTTTTTTGAATTCTTGTTTCTTCATTCTGTTCTGGTTGAATGTTTATTTCTTCCTTCTGGTCCAAACCCATTGATTTGAGTCCCACTTTCCTTCCTGTTACTGTTGGTTCCCTGTACATTTTCCTTTAGTTCACTTGCCATAGCCTTCACTCTTTTCTGTATTTTGCAACCATTACTAAACGATTTTTGTGAGAATGCTGATAACCAGTGTTTTGAACTGTGCATCTGGTAGGTTGTCTGTCTCTTCATTGTTTAGTTGTATTTTTTCTGGAGCTTTGATCTGTTCTTTCATTTGGGTCTTTTTTTTTTTTTGTCTTGCAGTGCCTGTTATGTAGTAAGAGGCAGAGTCTTGGGTATTGGCCAAGGTGGAGCAAACCACATGGCTGCATTGTGGCACTGCATGTGGGGGAAGGGTCCAAAAGGGGACAATGCCACTTGCTGGGATCTTGACAGGATTTCAGTCACTTCTTCTGATACCCACAAGCAAGTTAGGCACTTCTGGTGCTGATTTCCACGCTTCTGGGTTTATAGGTCCCTGGGTGTGTTTATGTACTTCCTAGGACCCTGTGGATCTCTTTAGTGAACTCTCCTGTGAGGCTTGGAGTTTCTCCTGCCACTGAAACCCACACAGGCTATTTCAATCAGAGGCTTTGAGGCTTTGTTTCCCTGTGCTGGAAACTTGGGCTATGTGGTCTATCTCGCCTCTCGGTTGTTCTTCCTGGTTTATCTGCACACATATGTGGGACAACCGCTATGCCAGCCACCAACTCACTGGGTTTGGGAGCCACCTTGCCCTCTCTCATCCTCCAGCCTCTGCGTTTCCGTGAGTCCTCTCCACCCCAGTTGCCTGTCTCTGACCCTCCTACTTGTGTGGATGAATGTTTCTTCTTTAACTCCTTGATTGTCGGACTTCCATAGAGTTTGATTTTCTGGCAGTTTTGGTTGTATTTTGTTTTTAAATTTGTTGTCCTTCTTTTCACTGTGGGACTAGGCACAGTGTATCTACGTATACCTGCATCTTGGCTGGAAGTGCTGTGCCCATTTTTTAATTGAATTATTTGTGTTTCTGAAGTGGAGTCATGTGAGTCCTATATATATTTTGCAAATTAAACCCTTGTCTGAGAAATCATTGACAAATATGTTTTCCAATACAGTTGATTCCCTTTTCATTGTGTTGATGTTTTCTTTAGCCATACAGAAGATTTTAATTTTTATGAGATTCCATTTGTTGATTCTTTCCTTTATGTACCTTGCTCTAGGGGACATGTCAGTGAAAATATTGCTGCATGGAATATCTGATATTTTCCTGCCTAATTTCTCCTCTAGGACTTCTATGGTATCACAACTTATATTTAAGTTTTTTTATTCATCTGGATTTTATTTTTGTGTATGGTGTAAGTTGGTGGTTGAGTTTCTTTTTTTTTTTTTTTTTGCATGTAGCTGTCCAGCTCTCCCAACACAATTTGTTCAGGAGGATATTTTTGTTCCATATTATACTTTTTCCTCCTTTGTCAAATATTATTGACCATAGAGACATGCATTTATTTTTGGACTCTGTATTCTGTTACACTGATCTATATGTCTGTTCTTATACCAGTACCACATTGTTTTGATTCCAGTGTTTTGATTCTTGTAATATAGTTTGAGATCAGGTATTGTGATCCTTTCTACTTTGCTCTTCTTTCTCAGAATTACTGCACCTATTCAGGGCCTTAATGGTCCCATGTAAATTTTTGAAACGACTTTTTCTGTATCTGTGAAATATGACATTGGTATTTTAATAGGGATTGTGTTGAATCTCTATATTGTTTGGGTAGTATGGGTATTTTGATGAGTTAATTCTTCCAATCCATTAATAGGTTATATGCTTTACTTATTTGTGTCTCTTTTAACTTATTTCTTCAGTGTTGTGTAGTTTTCTGAATACAGGACTTTTACCTCCTTGGTTAAGCATATTCCTAGGTCCTTAATTTTCCTTTTTGCTATAGCAAATGAGATTTTTTCCTGATTCCTGTTTCTTATATATCAATGTTGGTATACAAAAATGCCTTTGATTTCTAAATATCAACTTTGTATCCCACTGTTTTGCCAAATTCACGTATTAGGTCAACTAGTTTTTGGTGGAGTCTATGGGGTTTTCTATGTACACTATTATGTCATCTGCAAAGAATGGCAGATTTACTTCCTCTTTTCCAGTTTGGGTGCATGTTGTTTCTTTATTTTGTCTAATTACTGTGTATTTAATCCTCCTCCATTCAATATGCCCCCACTACCCTCAACTTCTCATGTGGCTAGGACTTCCAATACTATGTTAAATAGGAGTAGTGCAAGGAGCATCCTTGTCTTGTTCCTGATATAAGTGGGGATCCTTTTAATTTTCCCCATTGAGTATGGTGTTGGCCGTAGGTTTCTCATATTTGATCTTTATTTTGTTGAAGTATACTCCCTCTGCTCCCACTTTGCTGAATGTTTTGATCATAAATGGGTGCCATACCTTATCAAATGCCATTTCTACATTTATTGATATGATCATGTGATTTTTATCTTCACTTTTGTGTATATGATGTATTATGTTTATTAATTCGTGAATATTGTAGCATCCTTGCATGCCTGGGATGAATCTGCTTGATCACGGTATATGATCTTTTTAATGTATTGCTGGATGTGGTTTGCCAATATTTTTTGAGGATTTTAGTGTCTATGTTCATCAATGATATTGGCCTGAAGTTTTCTTTCTTCCTTGTTTTTCTGGTTTTGGGATTAGGATGATACTGGTTTCAGAAAAAGAGTTTGGGAGTCTTTCAAAATAAGTGTTACTTTTAGATGACTTGTGATTTTTGTTGAAAATTGACCATTTGAAAAAAAAAATAGCTGTCTTATCCAGTGTCTGAAAACTGGTGGGAAACGACTTTAGTAACTAGTGAGCTTCTTGCTGGAAAGTGAAAACATGATGATTAGAATTTTGAAGCTTCCCATAGGAGGCCACTGCAAGTTTCAGCATGTTTTACATATAAGTGTATTTAATCCTCCTCCATTCAATATGCCCCCACTACCCTCAACTTCTCATGAACTTAAATGTATGGAAATACTTCCAGAAAAGGGCCTTTTTGTGTGGCTGGATGGGAGTGTTATTAGGAAAACTTTCAACTAATTTTCCTTCTCTTACCACCTCTGTACCTTATCTCTAGCAACTAAGTATCAGAAACTATTGATGTCTTGTAAAGGAGCACAATACATTAGTTATCTCTCAGCTGTCCCTTAGGTTTTAAATTTCTATTTGTTGCTTTTCTGTTACATCTTTTACCTCATGTTCATCTATTTTTCTGACAAACTGTTGTTCCAGAACTGTTTTCCCCTTCACTTCTTTTTGTCATTGTATGGTTTTGTTATTTAAAAATCCCTTTACTGATATTAGTAATGTTGTTGGAGACTGTGATTATAGATAATAAATCTCTACCTAGAATATCTAAATAAGCAGCGTCCTTCTTATTTTTCCCCTCATATGCCCCAAACAATCTTTCATTGAACAATTCAATGAAAATTGTTCTCTCTGAGGTTATTGAAGACTTTTAACTTACGTAAAAATTGTTACTACAATGCTCTTCAGAAACAATAATGTGCTAGACATTTATAATTACAAGTTTGTTGTATATTTAATCTAATTATGAACTTTAAGAAAATAATTTAAGGACATATTATGGACAATTGAGTTTCAATATGAATAAACAAATTATAAACAAAAGATCTTGCCCTTTGGTCTTGAACAATGAAAAGAAAATGGTATTTTTTTATTTTCATAAAAATTGCATGAGAATTCACATTTTCAGATAAATTAATATATGGTTTGCCCAGAATGTATCCAGTCATGTAATATGAAAAATAGAGACATTTATTGAAGAAGATACAAGATACAAGAAACATTGTACATAAGACAGTGATGCCTTATTCCTCTTCAAAGTAGGCAACTTGGGATGTCACACAGTTCTCCCAGTTGCTATCAGCTACTTTACTGTATTTTCCTGAATTTCACCAATGATCGGAAATTTCTTCTTTTTCAAAGGTGATTTTAGTTTTGGGAAAATCCAGAAGTTACAGGGCACCAAATCTGGGCTATGGAAGGTTGAGTCACCTGGGTAATTTGATGTTTTACAAAAAAAACTGAACTAAATGTAATGCGTGAGTGTGCATGTTGTCTTGATGAAGCAGCTAATTTCTAGTTGCCTATAGCTATAGCCTTCTGAGTCATCCCAATAATTTCTGTCGAGTAATGTTCAAGCTTAATGCAAAACTTGATGCAGATTCATTCCTCTACTCCCTCATTTTGAATATGATGGCCACACAGTACACCTGCTCATTCGGTTGCATCTACTGCCCCACTAGCTAATACAGTGAAGTCCTCATTGTTCACACATGCACATTCCAGTTCATTCTCCTTGGCTGCCAGGTTATGTTGATGTTGCATAAATGATTCTCATTATACTAACAATGGTTGGAATTTTTCCAGACAGACATAGTATGTGATGGATACACTGGAATTCATAACCTTGAGAAGAAATACTTCTAACAGTATAAAATTAGGTACTTTATTAATAGAGAACTGGGAAATATGTCAAAAGTTCATAATTCAGGAAAAATTTAGCATATTTGCAAATTAGAAAGTGTCTTCAAAATAGATTTAGGGATGTGTCTTCAAGGAGGCAAAGCCATTTGCCAGGTGGACAAGAAGGAGTGAAAGCACCCATGCACTGGCATGGGTTTAAGTACAGGAAGCCTTTGCTGTAAGGTGATGTGGGATCATAAAAATAACCCTGCTAGCCAACACCATGCAAAGTATCGTAATTCTTTTTTTTTAAACAGTTTTGTAGCTTCTTTTTTTTAAAGATTTTATTTATCTATTTTTAGAGAGGGAAGGGAGGGAAAGAGAGAGAGAGAAACATCAATGTGCGGTTGCTGGGGGCCGTGGCCTACAACCCAGGCATGTGCCCTGACTGGGAATCGAATCTGCGATGCTTTGGTTCGCAGCCCGAGCTCAATCCACTGAGCTATGCCAGCCAGGGCTAAAGTATCATAATTCTTAACTTGGAAATTTATAATTGTCCTGTGACCTTTAAAAAATACTTTGTCATAACTGTATAAACTGTTTTACTGTTGATTATAATTATGTAGAGAAATTAAGCAAATAGTAAATTTATTATTCATTTAATAAATTAATTTAAAACATTCAAAACATTGTTGTATTTTAATTTTTAATAAAATCTTTGTAAATAGTACCCAACAATGTCTAGTCATTATAACCTAAGATGTAGAGTAAGAATCTTGTCTATTCCTGAACAAATTGCCACATAATTTTTATGTTTACATCAACCTCCAACATTTTATACTTTAAGAGCAGCAATAATGCAAAGGTTTTGTACAACATCACTTTATCATCACATCTTCTTCCTTTTTGTGACATGTACTTTCCTCATTTATGTTGATAAATACATGTTCACTAAACTTCTATAGTTAAATCCCTAGAGTCTCTCAGCATTTCCATGGGCATCTTTTTCTTCTATGGTAGATTTTATATTTCATTTCAGTTTCACTTCTAGTATTATTACATTTTTAAATAAATTTTGATGCCTTTGATCTTTATTGGATAGTCTCCTCTTTCATGTTCATAGCAGCACAATTTACAATAGCCAAGTGCTGGAAGCAACCTAAATGCCCATCAATAAATGAATAGATAAAAAAAAAAAAACCTATGATATATTTACACAATGGAATACTATGCAGTTTTCTCTTTCAATTATCTATTTCTTTAAAATACCACATGAAGTTATTACTAAGTGGCAGTGAGACAACACAGTAACATAGTTTCTTTTCTGTGCATAAACTAAATGATACATTTTCAGTGACCAATCCTTACAGACTTCGAAGGACATACCATGGTTAGCCATAGATGGTAATGTGTGTTATTTACACAGTGTTTTGTGGACTAACAGCAAATTTTGTACTATATGAAATTACTTACAGTTAATAAACCATGTTAACTGAAGTTATTTAACTAAACTATCCTATGCAAAGTACATGCAGTCTGTATAAACAATCACAAAGATTAGATAGTAGTGATGTGGACCCTGGCCTGCAGGGTCCATGTGTTGTGGCTGCAATGAAAAAATTCACTCAGACCGCAGAAGTCCTGTGGAGAAAAAGAGATGGCATGGCCACTCTCTGAGTGAGAGAGGGCCTGACTCCTGCCTGGACAAGCTTTTACTGCTTTTCTGGGTACATTTCATCAAGGATGGTCCTCATTTACTATGCACAGGTTCACTTTAGGTGGTTACTTTTTACAGAAAACAAAGGAGACAATGTTGCTAATTACATAATAAAGAAGGATATTTGCAAATGCAAAGGGAAAAGGGTTGAACTGGTTACATTTCTCCTTGGGAGGTTTAGCATAGACTAGGAAATTAAAGATATGTAGTAAACAATTGCTGCATCAATTCCAGGTGAGGGAGTTTTAGCAAAAAGCAAGCCTCAAAGCAGCCTAGGTACAAAGCAGGCCTGATTCCCCACAGGAGAACCTATCTGTGGGCTTGCAAGATAAAAAGTTATAAGCCTAGCAAGTAATGTGTATGTTAAAGCTTTTGTTTCAGAAAGTACAGATAAGGCCCATCCTGGCTCCTGGGAAAAACAGCCGACCTCCTGGGGCACTGGCTAGAGATTAAAGCCTGGGAAAAAGTTGGAGGCATCTGGGTCTTTTGTGTTCCAGAGAAGCAGACGACCAACCCCCATTGGAAACAGCTAACTGCTGAGGACAGGGATGTTACAGCTTCTGAATCTCAAAGCCCTCACTGTACCTTGTTTGTCCTCCACCACACCCTCTTATAAAAGATCTGGCCAGGAAAGAGAAGGGAAGATGGTTTGTTAGGGTATGAACCCACCATCTTCTTGGATTGCCAGCCATCTGAAAAAGGATCCATAAAAGATTCAATCTCTGTCATTGCTTATTGGATTTGGTAGTGACAGGCAGCCCGGACACTGGTGTCTTTTCTGGTTATGTATTTTGGTGACTCCACTAGGACAGACCTTGGGACTCTCCAGTAAGTCTAGGTATTTGGCAGGGAGTCTCATTGGCTGCCTGAACTGAGAGACCCTGGGGGTTTGGAATCCAGGAATCTCAAGTAGCTGCCAAGTGATTTCACTCGGGGCTTCTCCCCTACTCACTCCCACCACTTCTCATCATGCACCACACTGGTTTAAATTGTTGCGTTTTCTAGTTCAAGTTGAAATCCTGGGTCATGATGTAGGTCATCTGTTCTGTTTTGGGTACCTTCTGTTTAGAGCTCCGTCTGTGTCTGTGAGGACGTCTGTTTTGGGTACCTTTTGTCTGGAGTTCTGTGGAATTCCATCTGGTAAAATGGGGGGGAAATGCCTCTGTTCTATGAGATGGCCCTTTGGGTCAGTTCTAATTCATCGACTTATGAGAGTATATCGAAAGCGTATGTTGTTTTGTTGTAGTACTGTTCTGTTTGTGTCCTGTATAGCTTAGACTCCCGAGAGCACTGGTCACTGAATGGGTCTTTAAATTACTGCATTGTACTGTAACTAGAGTTGTTTTGTCAAAAACCAGGGAAGTGGGACATATTGCCTTACCTAGAAGTTTTTGGGTTTACATGACAAAAGTGTATGCAGAATTGAAAAGAAAAGAAAAAAAGAGGAAAATAAGTTAATAGCTTAGAGAGAAGAGAATTTACATGTGAAAGATAGAAGCTCAGAGGAGAGGGGCCAGGAAGACCTAGATATTATGACTGCTGCAAGCTTGGTCAGAGTTCCTGCAGCCCCAGGGGATCCACTGTGATGAGTGAAATGAGGATGTAGCAGAGAACCTGAAGGTGGCAGCAAACTTCCCCATGTTAAGTTTCTGAACCCTGCAATTTCCGCATTCAGCTTCTGTAACTTTGCTTTGCTCTTTGTCTCCCAAATAAGGTAATTAGACCCCTGCCTTCTGCATTTAGCTTCTGTAACTTCACTTTGCTCTTTGTCTCCAGAATAAGGTAGTTAGATAAGACCCCTAACTTCATTGCCTCACCACGCCATGTGGTCAGGAGGCTTGGGGTTATTTAAGCCTGGAAAGTTAGAGGTCGGGGCTCAGAATTTGGGGACCTCCCTCTCCTCTGAGCCCCTGCGCATAATAAAGGATCGTCCTCCCCCATCTCTCCTGCGTGAGTTATTTTTCTGCAACATTTTGGTTCCCTGACCAGAAACGACTCAGGAGAGCAGGCATTTTGCCTCTAGTGAAAATGACCTCGCGGGGGAGCCCTGCCTCAGGGGAGGAGCACATGCTTCCTTTGTTTCGGGCTTCCCGGGGTGGAGACTCCCGAGCTGCGTTCCCGACTGCTCTAAGACCTGGGCAGAAGGGGAGAGATGAACCACGAACTATCGGAGGCGCCAAATAGGAATTGGTAAGTGCCCCGGGGACCAGACCCGAGACCAGAGAGAGGCTGATCACCTCTCAACCGGAAAATTCAGGAGTCTGAGCCAAGGCTCAGACCATCGGACTCCTACTCCAGGGAGGAAAAGTTGTAAACTCTGTGTGACTGTGTGTGTGAATGTATCTGTGACTCCATGAGCCAGCCAGGCTTACGGAGTCTGATTGGGCCCTCACCTGTGGTTCCTGGGTCCATCATACGGCATAATGGCTGGGAGTTTAATACGAATTCTACACGGGAAGGCTTTAGCTAAGACCACCTAAGTCTCTCAAGAGAGGACAGGCCAGGCGGGCATGCGAAAGATCCCCTTACCCTTTGTTTGTCTGCGTTGTAAGGGAGGGAGACATGGGAGGCGGACCGTCAACTGTCCTAGATTGTATGCTTCAGAATTTTGACCAGTTCCGAGGACAAGACCCCTTGATGAACCCAGGTCAACTAGAAATTTTCTGTACCTGAGAATGGCCCACCTGTGGGGTAGGCTGGCCCCCTGAGGGCACCCTTAATCTGGGTAGAATTAGAGCAGTTCACCTGATAGTCACCGGGAAGCCAAGACACCCAGATCAATATGTCTATATAGATAGATGGCAGGAGTTAGCTCAGGACATGCCAAAGTGGCTAGAGTAGCCCCGAAGTGTCTAGGCATGGCAGGGCAAATGAAGAAGTCTGGATCATGTGGCGAGTGGCCGAATAAACCCCAAACCCAGAACCTGGTGGCTAGAGGCCCAAAGCATCCAATCCACCAGAGGCACCCCGAGGACGACCAGCCCTTTCTTCCGCCACCATACGGTGGACTCCCCACCGCACTGCCAAGGCCAGACACCCCTCCCCCATGAGTCTCGCCCCCACCAGAGGAGGCCCCGCCCCCACAAAGGGAGGCCCTGTAAAGGCTCTCGGAAACTGCACGGTTGCCAATCTTGCCCCGGCTAAGACATCACCAGGCCTATCAGATGCCACTGAGGGAGGCTCAGGGGCCTGTGCAGGTGGCAGATGATGGGGCACTTAGGCTGGGACCTGTGGTTTTTCATTACCAGCCATTCACCACTCCTGATCTCCTTAATTAGAAACACCATACACCCTCATATTTGGAAAAACTGTAGGCTTTGATTGATTTAATGTAATCCATAATGCAGACTCACTGGCCCACTTGGTATGATTGTCACCAGCTCCTGTTAATGCTATTTAACATGGAGGAGAGGCTCAAGATCTTGCAAGAGGCCCATCGATATCTTGAAACCCATGCACCGGCAGGAACTGTCGATCCCATACAGTATGCCCGAGCAGCAGCCCCAGAAGCTCAGCCAGACTGGGATCACAATACAGAGCAAAGGAGAGTAGCTCTTGACCGATATCAGGAGGCCATCCTACAAGGGGTCAGGGCCGGAGCCAGAAAGCCTACCAACATGGCAAAGGTTTCCAATATAATGCAAGGGGCAGATGAAAGCCCAGGAGATTTCCTAGAACGACTAACTGAAGCATACAGAGTATACACCCCTTTGACCCTGAGAGTCCGGATAGCCAGCGAATGGTTAATATGGCATTCGTGACTCAGTCAGCACCTGATATCCACCAAAAGCTGCAGAAATTAGAAGGTTTTGCTGGCATGAACATCAGCCAGTTAATAGAAGTAGCAAACAAAGTCTATAACAATAGAGAAGAGGTGGCTGAGACTGCAGCCTTAGAAAAACAGAAAAGGAAAGCGGCACTGTTAGCGGCCGCCTTGGCGGCCCCAGTAAAGGGCCTGCAGAAAAGGGGGCAGAAAGGACATTTCAAAGTAGACAAAGATCAGTGTGCCTACTGTAAGGAGAGAGGCCACTGGAAACGGGACTGCCTGAACCAAAAGCAAAAGGAAGATCCGGTGTTTCCCCCAGCCCATGGGATCCTCAGCCTGGCTGGTTTGAATACTGAATGAGCAGGACCAGGCTCAATGAAACTCAGCCCCCATGAGCCCATAGTCCGAGCCAGAGCAGGGGGCCAACCACTGACTTTCATGATAGATACTGGAGCAGAGCATTTTGTAGTCACTGCCCCCGTGGCTCCGCCATCAGGCCAAGAAGTTTCCATCATAGAAGCCACAGGACAGCCCAGTGAGCCAAAGAAATTCTGCCAGGCCTGGACAATCAAGCTGGGAGGGCACCAGGTTCGCCATGAATTCCTCTACCTACCCGAATGCCATTTGCCCCTCCTAGGCAGAGACTTGTTGAGTAAGCTTTTGACGCAGGTAGCCTTTCACCCCTCCGGAAAAGCCACACTCGAATTAGGTGGCTCGAGTTTGTGGCCCTCATTATGCTCCGGGAGGAAGAATGCTGGATCTATGAAGAAGGTAGAGGCCTAGGCAGCCAAGATTCTCTCATGGAGGAATTTCCCGATGTATGGGCAGAGGGAAACCCGCCAGGACTTGCCACGGGTCAAACCCCGGTGATCATAGACTTAAAGCTGGGGGCACAGCCCCACTGCCTCAGGCAATACCATATATCTAAAGAAGTCCAACTAGGCATATCAAGGGTAATAAATAAGTACCCGTCTGAAGGAATGTTGGTTCTCTGTCAATCACAATGGAACATGCGGCTCCTCTCCATGAAAAAGCCGGATGGGTCTGGGTATCCCCCGGAACAAGACCTCAGGGCTGTCAATGAGGTCACCCTGACTCTGCAT
>PVIA01011532.1:0-43811 GCA_004024845.1 Tonatia bakeri | reverse complement strand
CAGGCCTGTGGGGTTTGGGGCCCGATGGAGACCATTTAAATTGCTTCTGCACAGCAAAGAGCCTTAACATACAACTGATTTGTTTCTTTAACGTTTTGCAGAAATATTTCAATATTTACATTCTCCGGCGAGTGCCTGATGAATTCAGAGAGAGCATGGTAAATCTGGACCAGACCTAGGAGGGCCCGGATTTGCATGCGGCGCGCCGACTGCACGCTCCAGCAGGAAATCCAAATTCTGTGCCGACGACGTCTGCGTTTCCACAGAGTCCGTGCCACAGTGGGGCAGGTGCAGTGAGTCCAGTTCCCACAAGTGACGAATCGAGCTTGTGATGTCACACGCCGGGGGGGTGCGGAGCGCCCGCAGCTGGACTTGCGTGGTGAGCACTCACTGCAGGGTGGGCACGCCTGCTGCAGGGCCCAGGGCGACTGCGAGCCCCGGGGGGGAGACATGCTGTCCTGTTGAGTGACCTGTGCCCTCAGCATCACTTCCAACATCATGACCAGAGCCCCGCAAAGGCGTTTCCAACTGAAGAGATAAAATAAGGCCATCCTCTCTGAAACCCAATCAAGCTAATTTTTGTGGCATCGGCCTGGGATAGCCTGGTATAAGCTCGGCCTCCAAAATCGCATTGTCAAAGCTCTCCCAGAGGGCTGGCCTCCCCCACTGCATGCAGATTAAGTTCCCCACCCCCAGCACATCTCTGCCATTGTGGCTGAGCCTTCTTGGAACTGGGGGGCACCCCCCACTTGAACGCAGGTGCAGCCCCGCAAAGCAGCCGCCTGCCTCGTGGGGCCTCTGACAGGGAGCTGGTCCAAGCACAGCAGGGCCCTGAGGGCCGAGTGCACGCCAGGTTTCCAAGACTTAGGGCCAAAGGACGCAGAGTCACTGACGAGGGCCAAAGCGCCCAGTCATTGGTGTTTCAATGGTGAGATTTTGGATCTCGTGAGTGAGAGTGAAGAACCTGGCCTCGGCCAGGGAAGGGTCTGGTGAAGAGCCCTTGGCTTCTGGGAATGAATGGATGTGATTCCTGAGAGGCGTGTCTTGGTTTAGGATGGGGCCGGCCGTGCCAGGAAGCCCACCCCCGAGATTCCAGGGGGGGACTTCGGGTCCAGCAGGACGGGCGGATGTAGACTGCGCTCCCGCAGGCGGGCAGTGAATCAGCCAATCAGTCAAGCATATATAATGAAGCTCCGATAAGGATTTTGGGCAACAATCTTGGGGGAGCCTCCCTGGTGGGCAATGTTCCAGGCTTATTGTACCAGATCAATAACCGGAGAGCAGGATGCCTCTGTGTCCGTCGGGGGGAAGCCTGGGAGCTCAGCCCCGGGAGCCCCTTCTCGGGGTTCGGTGCACTGGGCACCCTTTCCTGGGAAGCAGCCAAGAGCACTATGAGTCTCCGGTTCTGTGAGCTCTCCGGCAGGTCTTCAAACTTGGGGGGTCTGGGAGCCACCTGAACTTGCAGTTGGTGTCAAAGTGAGGGCAGTCTCAGAGACGGAACCCTTAAACTTGGCAGTGAGATAAAATGTACTGTTGAAACTGGTCTTACTTGTTGCCACTCACTTTTTTAGAAAGTGGCTACTGGAACACGTACAGGTCCACCCACAGCTCACCTTTGCAGGCTGCCTTTTCTTTCTCTCAGCCGCGCCGATGCAGAGAGAGCACCTGGGTTGATGCGTGCTCTCACTTCAGGGAGGTTCGAGCAAACACCAGCTTTAAGCGAGAATTTGTGCTCTAAGCTACAGCTCTCTGCAGCAGCCCGACATCATGTATGTTCCGCCTTTCGAAACCGCAGAAGCAATAAGAAGCCGACGCCACAGATCTTTCTCACCTGAGACTATTGGAACTCGATTCCGGTTTGATAATAACGAGGCAGGACCAGACAACATGCATCCGAACCACCCTGCTCACCGAAGGAGAGAACGCAAAATTGAAAACAGGAGCCGGCGGCTCGACAAGGAGGTGCAGAACGTAATTACTCAGAAACGGTGCCGCTGTTCGGAATTCACAAATAAAATCAGTGTCTCCACAAAAAAAAAAAAAAATCCATCTGAAATACCTACATAAGTATGGCTGAATAATAAACCTATATATTATTTATGCATAGTTTTTATTGGCAAAAACTAATCAAATGAAGATACTGAGCTGAACTTTATTGAAAAATCACCCGCCCCTCCCCCCAAAAAATTATATTAAAAAGCAGGCCCACACTTGAATTTAATAACTCACTCCCACGACTTTGAACTACAGAACGAACCCATCCTGAGTTTCATTAGGTTTCTATTAGGGGAACGCTGACATCATCCTCCGGGAGTAAGCCGTCCGGGCTACTCTCTCAGTTTCCGGCCAGCTGCCCAGCTGGTGACCGTGAACAGAGGAGCATCTTTCTGTGTACAAGGACGCTGCCCGGCCGGGGACGGTGTCTGCGGCTGAGCAGACAGACGCGGCAGGCTAAGGGCCCGCTGCCCTCTGAGATGCACGGCGACCCTGGGGCAGCACGCCCCCGAGACCTCGTCCCCGTGGCTGCCCAGCCTGCCCCAGACCCGACCCATCTGTGCGTCTAGTCAAGGTTCTTATCTCGAGAGGTTAAAACGCAGGACAGTCACGTCCCTGCTTCCGACGTCACCTGGACGGAGCCTGACCTCTGCCTCCTGCTACAAGCTCGCACCACGGGATGTTTCCTTCGAGTCCGAGCACGGGTGTCTCTTCCCCTCACGTGGTCTCCTGTGCACGTGGGACCTGCAGTGCCACGCAGCCGCCATTCGGAAAATACCGGCCCCCTCAAGGTCTTCTGAGTGTCGGGGCACTTCATTACACAACACCCCCAAAGCAGAAGGAATCACGTGTCTCGACCTGACACCGGCCCCGTCGGAGAGGTCTCCCTGGGGGACATGGGCAGCCTTCCCGGAATTCCGACTCCCGCTCGCTCGACACCCGCGTGTCACCACGGGCAAGGACGCTGCCCACTGCTTCTCCGGAAGGGGCTGGCTCACATCGCTCATTTTTAAGGAACTGCCTGCCAAACACCCCAGTCTAAATGTGCAGTTTCAGAATATCCAGGTCGCCCCTCAGATTAAGAAAATAAAACCTCGTTACACAGCGGCCAGTTCATTTGCAACCCACGCGCTCCATCCAGAGCGCGGCCAGAGTGTTCCGCGGGTCTTCCTGGTCCCCCACACAGAAGGGTTCACAATGTGTCCTGCGGTTAATGTGTAACGGAAGCAGAGATTTTAGGGTGCTCCAGTGCTTTCTGTCCAAGCGTGAGTGGACACTGGGCGAGGCTGTGCCTCTGAGGGTCAGGGCTCGGGTCTCCTTGCGGCCTCTTCTGCACGGGGACCCGGGCAAACGCGTCTTAGCACGACTGTGGAAACAGGGGCCTTCATGGAGGGGACCCCACCCTGTGGGCCGCCGTTCCGCAGAGACCCTCGGAGGGCAGAGGGGTCGGCAGACGGGGACCTCGGGGAGCCAGGAGCTTGTCCCTCTGTACCCGGAGGTTCTCGGGCCACTAGAGGGCACTGAGAAACGCCGCCCCTCTGCTCTGGGCTGGGGCCCGTTTGGGTGAGCGGGAAGCGGGCTCTCTTGCCGGCCCCCCAGGGCGCCACCTGCACCTGCGCGGCCATCCCAGCCCTGCTACTGGCACCGCCCAGGGCTGCGTCCGCCCTCGTCCGGAAGCAGCGTTTCCCGGCGCTCGGTTTTACAAGTTGAGATTCCGTGAAGCATGTGTTCGGCCTGGGAAATTTTGCCGCAGGAATAAGGCATGTACCACGGGGGCGCTGGCGAAGGGGCTGGCGCGGGGACCAGGACACAGGACACGGGCTCGGGGCCGCCTCCCCCCTCCCCCCAGGGGGAAGGGCCTCCTGCTCTGGGGCAGCAGGGGTGTGGCCTTCGGGGCGACTCTGCCTGTCCAGGGCTGGCCCAGGTCCTGTCGCCGGCCCCCGAGCCGCCATGACCAGGAAGAGCAGCACGGGCATTAGTTCACAGGGCCACAGAGAACCGCCACTTTAAAGCGCTTCAAATAAACACCCAGCTGGGAAGGCACGCCCGCCACCGAGGCCGCCCTCCGGCCTGCAATCCCCACCACGAGCTCATCGGAGGAAAGCTGAGAGTGAGAAGAGGCGGCTACCGCGCTCCCCGTGCTTCTCCGTGACCACCTGACGGAAGCAGAGAGTTTCTGGAGCAGCAACAAGAGCAGCAACACGAACGAAACACACGCCCCACTGCGTGGGGAGCTGAGCCCGCGACGGGGCCGGGACCGGAGGTGGGGCCAGGGGCGCTGTCGGTCCCCCCGGAGTGGCCTCTCTGGTCCGCATCCCGCCATGTCCCCACCATGGCCGCGACCACAGCGCGGCACACGCAGACACGTACCCACTGCAGGCCCGCCGCTGCCTTCATGGACTCCGTGAACGCCACGGCGAACCTGGCGAGAGGAAGACAAGGAAGGGATGCGACGTCAGGGCGGACTCAGTGAACATGGCCTTGGAGGGGCTGGGGACAGGGTGTGAGGGACCAGGTCAGAAGCCCCACTGGCAGGCCATCCAGCTTCCTCACCCCTGGGCGCTGGCCACCAGCGTGCCTCTGGGCGCACACCCAGAAAATGGGCACGTGCAAGAAAGGCTCACGAAGCTTGAAAGGCCCTACCATCCTGTTGCTGCCGCATGAGGTCAGGGAAGCGAGGGAGGAGCCAGAAACAGGGAGGGGGGCCGGGACCTCTGAGTCTACGGGGACCCTCCAAGGGCGGGCGGCCCTGCCCAGTAGCTCGGCCAAGGGAAGACCATGGCACACGTGCAGGGCTTCCTGGGTGCCCAGGGATTATCTGTGTACACCCCACAGACAGCCCCCCTCACGGCAGAGTTCCCGTTCATCAGCCTGGCAGTGAGGGGGACAGTCACCACGAGGCCCACGGGCGGAGTGAGGGTTGGGGCCCAGGACTGTGGATGGGTGGTCCTCCCCAGCACTGTGACTGAGAGGGTGGGGCTGTCCCCAGCCCAGGTCTTCCCCAAGCCCTCTCGTCATCCCCCTTGTCCCGCCCTCCTGCCACGTGGCCGCCAATCCAGACGCGTCCCCCATTGACGGGCACATAAATAGTCTCCCCTTGGGGACAGGGCAGCTGGGCGAGGAGGAACAGATGCCAGTGGCTCGGGCACCTGAGCCCCACACACAGAAGGCACAGAACTAGGTCAGGACAGCGGGGTTGGTCTGCGAGGCCCTCCCAGGCCCTGAACAGTGGCGAGGAGGCAGTTATGCTGCATTCGGGGACTCTGGACAGAAAAGCGACGTGATGGTGATTCCCAGAGTAGGGCAGCGCCTTCCTGCCATGAACCCCGACCTCGGCCCCCACACGGGCCGGCGTGGGTCTGATAGCAGTGCGATGGGTGGTGCTGACGATGATAGTAGCGTGGGAGGGGCTCACTCCACTCCGCGTCTCCCACACAGACTTATTTCCCGTCTGCAAGCCAGCACCGCCCAGGCTGCCTGGGCACCGAGGCTGCACAGGTCACATCCCCACGAGGGCACCTGTGAGGACAGAGCCCCTTTCGAGGTGAGCCCGGCTGTGTTCACTCTGCAGTCTGTTGTATCCCATGGGCACCCAGAGTGCGCTCTCTATTTCAGGAAGGTGGGATCGCCACATGTGCGTGCAGGGCAATGAGCACGTCTGCCCGGGGCCACAGGTGTGTGGGACTGTGGCAGCACCTCGTCAGGGGAGTCCAGGGCCCACAATGAATGACCCTCCCGCCCCCATGCCCCCAGTGCCCGCTGAGAAAGGCAGCGGGCGCCCCTCTGGTTCATATGGTTCAGAAATCCAGGGAGATGAGTCCCGCCCACAAACGGCACGTGGGCGGGACTGGGCCAGGGTGCTGGGATCTGAGGGCAGGTGAGGCCAGAGCTCACCCGCCTCCTGACCACGCAGCGCGACCCGAGGGCGCTCGTCCAGCCTCACCTGCAGTCGAGGAGTCACTCAACTGCAGCGACCGGCTTATGAGGATGAGTCACAGCAAAATAGAGAAACAAGTGCCAGGTGAAAGGAAAATGAGATGAGAGCGAGGAAGAGGCCGGCCTCCCGCGGCAGGAGGCAGACCTCCGGAGCTCTCACCTCCTCGGTCTCTGAGTTCCCGCGGACTCCACCCCTGCACTGCGTGTTCGCCCGGGCCGCTCCCCCGTGTACCTGGCTTCTTCGAGGACCTTTCCCATCACGCGGTGTTTCTCCCCCTGGTTCACATCTTCGTTTAAGTCGGTTCCCCCGAAGACGATTCCGAACGGGATCCCGTGACCTGCACGGAGAGGAGGCAGACAGCGCTGTGGGGACGGCCCCGCCAACGCACTCCAAAGCGGTGGCACGGGACACCGGCCCCCAGGGCTCAGGGACCGAGACAGCTGCCAGCTGAGCTGCATCCCACTCCCCTGACAGGTGGGGCAGGTGTCACTGTGACAGGCAGGGCGTGGGACTGGCCAGTGAGACACTGGCCCTGTGGTCGGGACCATCGGAAGGCAGTCTGCTTCACGTGTGAGCACGCGAGCAGGCGTGGTCTCCACCACCTATGAAGCCAGGCTGATCCTTCTGAGGCTGCGGGTGGATCTGGGACTGTCGGGGTTCACGACAGAAACAGGGCTTCAGACTGCGGCTCATAACGGCAGGCACCACGTCCCCACACAGGCCCAGTCAGATGGGGCGGTCTGCCAAAGGGACTCCCTCAAGGACATCTGAAGGTCACCCAAAAATTTCAAACCAAGCCATGTCCTGCAAGGTGCTCGAGAGACCAGGTCTGACTCGAGTCCCCGCTGCTGGGGTTCGCCCAACGAGCCACAGCTCCCGGGACTCAACGCGAGTGACAAGAGACTGAGCTTCTGCTCTGTCCGCCTTTGGGGTGTCTCTGTCCGTCTGCCAGTGAGTGGAGTGTCCCTGCCTGTCCCTCTGCTGAGGGGCCCCCCCGGCACATCCGTGCTAGGGACGCTGCGTGTGGACGCTGCCCACGACAATGACTCCTGTGGGGGTGGCAAGGCTGCCGGAAACAGCAGAAGACAAGAAACAACTCAAATGCTGTTAACGAGTGTGTGTGTGTGTGTGTGCACGCACATGGTGACAAAACCTGCTGCGAAGGGAAGAAACCACGTGCCCGTGGGCCGACATGATGTGTGTGCAAACAGGAAAAACACACACTTCTGGGGACATAGGGCATCGGTGCAAGGACACGCACGCACACACACACAGACTGGCTGCTGGTGCCTCTGGAGAAGGGATCTGGAGGACCAGAGGTCTGGGACAAGGGAGAAACTTAGTTTCTGCTCTGTGACACTTCACGCTGTTCACGTTGCTTCCTGTGGACGTGTTGGACCTCCCCCCAGATCCACACGGACGGCGTGAAGACCACCCAGCACAGACAGCTCCCGTTCTGTGGTGGGTTACACTGGGGCGGGGGGGTGTGGAGGCAGGGTGAACTGTTCCAGCACGAGGCCCAGGGGGACATCTGTGGAGGGCACTGTGATGGCCTCCAGGGAGATCCAGGTCCTGGTTCTCAGTGGCTGGGACTCTGTTACAGGGAAGGGGGACCGAGGTGGACACAATGGAGGTTGCTAACCAGCTCACCGGAAGGAACACCCTCGGAATCACACTTAAAAATCAGAATGGGCACCTGAGAAAGATTCAGTCACCTGATTCACAGGAGCCGGGTTACAGGGCGTTTGACGGATTGGCATTAGGTAAGCGATTTAATAAAGAATCTGAGAGTTCGGGCTGCTGGGTTCGCTAAACACCCGCCTCGTGTCCCCTGGGTTGTTAACCTCTGAAGACGGCCCTTCGAGCTAGGAGATCTGCACTGGAACGTTCCGGTGCCTCTCCTCGGCAGTGCGAACACCTTCTGAGCATGTCTGCTCTCAGTAGTTACAGCTGAGAGTTCTAGAAAATTCCTCCGGGAGGAACAGCACAGCAGAAAGGTCACTGAGCTGCTCCCCCTAGGGCCCCAGGTAAGCAGGATGAGCCCTTCATATGTCCGTGTGTTATGGGACGGTGCAGGCGCTTGGCCGCCAGGGTCCCCGGCGCTGCCCGGGGAAGACGAAGGGTCTCCTACCTCGCAGGAGCCGGCCCGCCCTGTAGGCGTGCAGCGCCAGGGCGCCCTCCGCGTCTGCCGCCCGGATGAGCTCTGCGACCTCCGACCGGCCGTCATAGTCCAGGGCGTCCTTCAGAATGCACACGTGGCCTGCGGCTTCGAGATGGTCCCTTGATCGAAACAGAGGAGCAGAGAGAGAAATTGTCGGGCGGGCACAGCACACACCACGGGCTGCTGCCGTGACAAAGGCTCCAAGTCAGATGATCCAAATCCAAGGGCCAGCAGGGTGTGTCTGCCGGCTGCCCCGCCGTGGCCTTCTGCCCAGAACGCAGGACAGGGCTCGTGGTCCAGGACAGCTGCCACGCACCGCCCGGTGTCGGAGACCCCAGGCTGCGCCGAGGGCCAGGCCATGGGGCGATGGCTAATTCGGGGAGCGCTGGCCGCCACAGACACAGGGTCTCAGGAACAGTGTTCAGCAGCATGTGCTGGGCCAGCAGGCTCCTTCTCTGCGGCCCGTATGCCACTGTTTTCTCCTGTCCCTTCGTGACGAGTGACACCCAGTTCGGTTTTTGGCCTCTGCTACTCATTTCCTTTTTTAAAATATTTTTTATTGATTTAAGAGAGGAGAAGGGGTGGGATGTGAGAAAGGAGGGGGGGGGGAGAGAGAAACATTGGTGTGAGAGAGAAACGCTGACAAGTTGCCACCAGGAATCGAACCCACAGCCCTTTGGTGTACAGGGCAGTGCTCCAACCAACTGAGCTACCGGCCAAAGCTGTTTCTCACTTCTTAATAAGACCCTGTGTGATCCTGACACAGGAAACAGGAACCTAACACTCATGGTGGGCACCCCACCCCATGGGCCCCTCGGGGTCCAGCGCCTATGGCCCTGGCGATGTGCTTGCTCTCTCATTGGTGGGAGGGGGGACGTTGGCTGAGCTGCACTGTAAAACGTTGTCTCTGGACAACATTTCAAGAATTTCTGACCCACGAGAGAAGGAACGCGGTGAAGCCGCCCGAGCCCTGAGCCCGAGTGCCCTCTCTGGGTGACTGCGGGCGCACGGCTCCGCTGGGTTCAGTGGTTCGATAACACACCGGGTAGCATCTGCGTGGGGTGTGTTTGCACCTGCCTCTGTAACGCCGCCTGCCGCACCCCTGCTGGAAATCGCTGCCCTGGACTCTGCAGCCTCGGTTTCCCCCCTGGCAGCTGGTCCCGCCGCCGAGCTCAGCGCAGCAGGGGGCGCCCTGGGCAGCCCCTCACCTGGCCGACGCACCAGCTCGGGCATGGGTGTCTCTTCCATGCCGGTGACTTATGCAATGCGTTTCTCCGCTGCGTGTGAAATGGACTTTGTCTTCCCGGGCTCTGCCCCGGTTTTGTGACCGGAGTTGCTTCTGACCGACCTTCACTCCGGGCGGCCGATTGAGCCATGTGCCTGGCCAGCGGAGGCTGGTCAGAACCGTGACGTCCTCCTGGAACCGTGTGCAGCCCGGGCAGGTAGAGGCTGGCTGGACCCCGCTCTGCCCCCAGCCCTGCAGCCCACCCCTCCAGGCAGGTGAGCAGCAGGCCTGTGCAGCCTCCTGGACTTGCCACACCCCCACCAGGGGCCCAGGCCCAGCTGGACCTGCTATCCCTCTCCCTGACTGCCTCCCCAACACTGGGCCCCCCAAATCACTATATTCCATCACCACCGATCTCCGACCGGCTGCCTCCTTTTGTGACCGAGGTCCCAGCTTGAACGTCAGCAGCACTGCCTGAAACTGCCTCCTTCGCTCTGGCCCCTCAGGCAGAGTCCCCCCACCCTCGGGCAGAGCCGCTGCGAGGATGCTGCCGGCTGGTCCCACGCAGGGTCCCCAGGGGCTGGAGGGGCCGGGCAGGCATGGGCAGGAGGGGCAAGAAGGGCCTTGCTGGGCCCCGCGGCTCATTTCAGCAATGAGGGAGTGGACACACAGCAGGAAGGACATGGAGAAACTTTACGGAGAAAGTCAGTTTGTTGAGAGAGAGAGAGAGGGTGGGGGGAGAGCTTGCAGTGGCCGGGCCGCCCGCCCCCTCAGCCCCCTGCCCTGGGGGCCGCCTTCCCAGAGGAGAAGAGAAAGAGCAAAGAGGGAACACAGAACCGAAATCCTTGCAGAAAAAGTAACTGTTAAGAAGATAACCGGTCAGCTAACCACTAAGCTGTATACCTGAAACGAATATATATTTGAATGTTAACTGCAATTGGAAAAAAAATCAATTTAAAAATAAAGTTAAAAATTTAAAAACAAAACAGAACAGCCAGGATGGTGAAAACAGGGCATCCCAGGCACAGGGGAAGGGGGAGGGGCGCTTTGGCGCCTGGGACCCGGCCCCCGGCCCCGGCCCCGAGCAGCCCACGGAGGAGGACACGGGAGGCCCTGCGCCCTCGCGGCCCTCCCCACCCACCCCCGGCGCCCGCGCAGCCTCGGGGGTCCCCTCTTCGCGAGCCCGCGCGCTGCCCGGCACCCCGCCTGAAATGGCACCTGCGCACGCGCAGCCCTGGCCCTGTTACAGTGTCCCTGTCACCGGGCCATCCACGTGTTTTCATTCTGACTCTCCTGTCCCCCCGGGAAGGTAAGCGTCACCGAGGCCCGCAGCCAGGGCGCTCGCCGTGCGCAGAAAGCCTCGGACAGGCCGGGCGCGCGAAGGCCGGCGCGGGCGGCACGGGAGCCGCCTGGGCGCCCCTCCCCCGGCCGACCTGCGCTCGGCGGGTCCCCGAGCCGGTCGGTCGTCCCCCGCAGCCCGAGCGGCCCGGCCGGGTGGGGCAGGGCCCTGGGCCGGGCCCCTCTCCAGCCCTCAGCGTCCCCTCGGCCCCGCCGGCCGGCCGTTGGCGCGCGCGGATCGCGGACGCCAGGCCGAACCCCGCGCCCCCGCCCCGGCCGCTCGGCGACGCCGGGCGCCGCGGCACCTACCGGATGCGCTGGGCCGTGACCGCGTTGCCGGTGTGCGGCCGCAGCACCGCCAGGAACAGGAGCCGCATGCCGCCGCCCCGCCATCGACCGCCCCGCCGCGACCTGGCCCGGGGGCGGGGACGGGATGCGGACCGGCGGCGACGGCGGGGCTCGGTTAGTCCCGCCCGCGGCTCCCAAGGCCGTGCCCGCGCTCGCCGGTTCCCGCGCTGGGGGTCCGGGCGCGCAGGGCCGCGAGGGGGCGCCTGCTGGGGGTGGGGGCGGGAGCGCGGGGCCGGACCCGAGGACCAGAAGGGACTGTGGATGGATTCCATGGGGTCCCAGGAGACCAGGCGTGGCCGTGGGTGGGTCTGCTCCGAAGGAGACAAGCCCTAGAAGTGACTGCGGGTCCCTTCCCACGGAGACCAGGGGTAGCCATCCCCCACCGCCCCGACACACACAGGGACCAGGGGTGGCTGTGGGTTGCTCCCAAGGGGACCAGGGTCCACGGGCCCCCACCTCACCGATCAGAACATGGGGATGATTGCCAGTTCCCTCCATCAGGGACGAGGATGACCGTTGTCCCCTCCCAGGGCACCGGCGCCAGGATCTCTGCTGCCTCTTGAAAAACCAAAAGTCGTCCTTCCCACGGGTGACCAGCACTGAAGAGCCCCGGCCCCTCTGGAGGTGTTAAAGGGTAAACTGACTTGTCTTAAAAATGTTCAAGTTGAGCAAAAATCAGTTCCAGTGTGGCAGCACCATGCCGAAGTGGCAGCACCCCCCCCAAACACACATCACAACAGGTGCTGGGGAGAGACCGTTACACGGGAGAGGCAGGGGCAGGACATGGTGCACTGGCTTTGCCAAAAGCCTGCTCAGCTTTCAGAGATCAAAGTTTCTTTCTTGCCTCTGCCGGCACCGGGGACAGGGCCCTCTCTCCTTCCGCCCCAGCCTCCCCGGGGCTGGGCCCCTGGTCTCAGGGTGGCCTCAAGGTGCCACACGGCAGTGGGGCCCCACCCCTCCATCCCTGTGCCATGCAGCAGGAAGGAAGTGTACCCCAAATGGTGTTTTATTTTCTGGGCTCCTTCTGGAATGTCATGCAGTCCTTATGCTGTTTATCTTAGCGGCCACATGACCGCCTCCGCCATCCAAGGCAGCTGGGAAACGCAGTCCCTTACCTGGGCACATTGCCACTGAATCGAACAGTGCTCACCAGGAGATGGAAAAGCTCCAGGAACCAGGATGGGGACACGCCCTTTCGGGGTCCCCATTCAGCCCACGGAGGAGGCCCCGTTTCAGTCATGGCTCCTTGGCCTCGTTCGGGACTGCCTCCTCCCTTCCCCGCCTCCCGAGGTCTCTTCTGTCCTGACCCCAGCCTGCTCTGCACCTACCAGGCAGCCAGCCCCTCCCTCCCCCAGTGCTGAGCTCACCGCTCCCCGTGTGCTTGCCTTGGGCAACCTTCCGAGAAAGGGCACTCCACAGGAGTGTGCCAAATTAAAGTCTCTGAACCAGCACCCTTGGGAGGCTTTATTCCTGCGTGACTGCTCCCCTGACCCTCCCGGGGCCGGGGCCGGGGCCGGGGCCGGGGCCGGAGCAGGGCTCGCTGGGCTGAAGCGCCATTGCCCCGTTTTTCGGGAATACACCCGTGCCGTAAGTCAGGAGATACTGGTGTGTCTTCTGGGGCCTGTCGTCTATCCGCTCACCGCTTCCCCTTGCCGTCTGTAACACGAGGAAAGCTACAAACAGAGCCGTAATGAATTAGCTCATCTCGATGAAGCCCTTCCCGATCCTCCCAGGTGGGGGACATGAAAGGGGGCAAAGACAAAGGTGTCACGAAGGAAGGACGTAGACATGGTCACCGGGGGAGGGGAGCAGACCAGGCCCCCGAGAGTTCTCCAGACGCCTCCAGAATAAGGGTCTGATCGTGGCGTTTGCTCAGATTATTCCTCTGGTTTCCGGCCCCGGGGAAAATGAGACTTTATTATCTAGCCTGTATAAAAATGATAGCGTTTCCGAGGGAGAGCGCCACGGGCATACTGAGTGTGGAGACGGTTCTGTGACAAAAATCAGCACTTGACATCCTTCCCCCGTCTGCGCCTTCTCAGCATCCACCAGGGAGGAGGCTCCTGCTTCCTCTCCACTGGATGCTCCGGTCCCCCGCCCCGCCCCTCCCCAGAGTCGTGAGGACCACAGACGCTGTGCACCTATGTGGGGGGAGGGGCACACACTATCTCCTCGGGAAGGAGAAGGTCCGAGTGGAACCGTGGTTTGAAAGTCCTGCTTATGTTTCCTTTTCCTGCCTCTCACTGGCAGATCTTGAAAGTGACACTCTCCCCCAGCCCCTAGAAAAGCTGTTGGTAATTAGTTCCTTCTGGTGTTGCTTGGTGAGCACGAGGAAGTCCCCAGAACTAGGTGATTCCGTGAGAAAGCGGACCTCCGCCGCCCGCTGACCGCAGACCCGCCGACTCCTCACTTTCCCGCAAGGGGAAGCTCATCCCAGGGGCTGTCACCTCTGCCCGAGGAGACAGAGGGTCTGGCAGCCTGGGATGTGCCTCTGATCACACCAGGGACACTTCCGAGCCTGTGCCAGGGAGGGCTGCCGAGGGGAGGCGCTTTGCCTGCTCCTGGCAGCAACTGGCCTGTCCCGAGGTCCACCTTTACTCTTGTAAGTCGTTCACGTACTTCTGTTTCGTGAACGGTCCGTGTCTCACACACACCGGTGAGCAGAGCGGAATTTAGAACTACGCAGCATCCCCCTGCGCCGAGACAAGCACTGCTCACACTGTGGTCCCGGGTTTCTCCAGCCGTTATGAAACGGTCGGGTGCCGGGCGCTCCCCCGGGGTCCCGTGGTGTCCTGGGCGCCCCGCAGCATTGCGTGGTCAGCCCCCCACCCTGCGTGGGACGATGTCACCACCTCGCAGAGGAGGAAACTAAGGCACGAGGAGACAGGGTGGATTCCACCACGTTTCTTTGGCTCTGCTTTATGGGCACGATATTTTTTTGTTGGAGGTTTTTACTCTTTTTTGGTTTGTTTGTTGTTGTTGCAAAAATAGGGATGCTCTTACATACTTTATTTTTTTGGCATTGGCTCTTTTTTACTTACTAATCATGGTGGGCAAAATTCTAACCGGGCCCCAGGGCGCCCTGCCTCCTGCTGGACGCCCTCTCCGTCATTCAATAAAACACCCGCCCGGGCGAAATGAGACTACAGTTCCAGGTGAGCTGCCCGTGAAGCAGGGTGAGTCTCACCCAGACGTGGTCCCTTTCACGAGACTGGACATCTCCTGATGTCGAAAGTCAAAGCATGAGAGGGATTTGGCGTGGGTCATTCCCTATTGCTGGCCGTGGGGGTGACGGGGCTGCATGGCAAGGGACACTGGCAGGGCCCAGGGGCAGAGGACGAACCCCAGCTGAGAGCCAGCAGGTAATGGTCACCTGGACCCCTACCTCCAAGAACCAGACTCCTCACACCCTGGAAGGAGCCCAGCCAGGAGGGCTCTCAGCTTTCAGAGGCCCTGATCGGGAACCGGGCAGCCACGCCCACCTCGGCCCCACAGTCCTGCGAGCTGATTGACGGGCGTTGGGCAAGTGGCAGTGGTGTGGGAACTTGTCACACAGCAGTGGGAAGCTGATGCAGTAACTTACCAGGAGTGCCTTTCATTTCCACCCCGAACCGAACTTCCGCAAAGCCATCTGAATAGCCACACAGCATCCCGGTGGACGGTGCCCTGCCCTGCACTTTCTCAGTGCCCTCTGACCGCACATCTTTGCCGCTCCCGGTCTTTGTGCTACTTCAGGCAACATGGTGGTGAACACGTTACAGCCAAGCCTCTCGGCACGTCCTTGGGTCCCTGGAAGGGGGGTTGCAGCCAGTGTGGACGAAGGTGGCCCCGCCGCACAGGAACGACTGTCCTCCGGAAAGTTTACTTTCATCGACTGCTTAAAAGCTCGCTCGTTTCCCAAAATACTGGCAACACCGGGAATTTTCCAGTTTGAGTGACAAAACATGTCCCCCCTCTTTGCGTTTTTAAGATACTGGTGTCATTTGGCCTGTTTTTTCGGGGGGCACGCGCCTTTTTTCTTTTCTCTGTGTGTCTGCCCGTGTGTGTGTTGCTTGTATGAGTTGGGACTTGTCAGTCCCGAGTGACAGAGAGCCACACTTGCTCATCAGAAAGAGAACACGGGGGCTGGAAAATGACACGTCCACCGAGGAAAAAAAGGCTTCTTTACGCCGCGGTCAGACCCGAGGCCTGGCAAACGTCATTTTGAAACAAGGTCTTTCTCTCCGCACCTCTGCCTTCCTCGGGGCTGCTTCACTCAGCTTTCACGTCGTGGGCCCTGGGAACTCCAGGCTTGTCTCTTCGTGATGACAAACCCAGCAGAAAGAGAAATCGGGTGTTTTCCTGGAAAAACGTCCAAGTCCTTGACCAACTTGGGTCACATGCTCACCGTTGAGCCAATCAAGCGGAATCAGCAGGGGACTGCTGCCGAGTGGACAGGCGTGGTCACCTGAGGCCTCCTAGCCTAGAGCCCCGCTCGCCCTACCTGGACCATCGATGAGGCAGGGAATCACGGTGATGCTGCCGGAGGAGGGAAAGGTGCTGGGGGCCCGGGGCCGGCTGTCCCCTGCTGCCTGCCGGTTCACTTTGACGGCTTCAATTCTGGACGTTTGTCCCATGCACTGCATACCATTCCTAAGGACTCCTTACAAATAAGGACATGACCCTTGTCATATGTATTTCAAATATATTTTTCAGTTTGCTGCTGATGGAAATGATTTTTTCACGCACCTTCATTTTAAGCCTTTCTGTGACTGAATCAACAAACTCCTCCTTTCCGACTTTCGGATTCCAGGCTCGGGAAGGCACCCGCCCTGAGACCTTCTGTTTCCCAACAGCCCCGCGCCCGGCTTGCCCACTGCGCGCCCTTCCCCACGGGCTGGCGACGCCTCTGCCGTCGTGGGCTGGATCACGTGCGCTTCAGCCCTCAGCCTTCGTGCTCGCCTGTATTGATCTTTCCTGTGAGTCCCGATCTAAACATCAAATACGCCTATCGCTAACCCCCGGTTGTCATTTCGTGACTGCAGTGTGGATTCGGACACGTGCGAGGAATTACGAAAGTGCTGGTTTTAAGCAGTCGGGCGTGGTCCTGCATTGGCTAACACCCTCTCTCCTTCAGGCAGGAGGAAGCGGGAGTCCGAGGTCTTTCAGTTTTGCTTGCCCCCTCGCCTCCCTCCCTCTCTACCGGTGAGTCCCCGACTCTTGCAGGTGTCTTGTGGGTCCTTACCACGCAGGCTTGAAAAAACCCAAGAAGTGAGAGGCTGCTGTTCGTGAGAGTCCCATAAAATGAGAGCTTTAGAAAAGGCCACGTCCAGAGCCACCGTCCTGGCCACACCCCCACACGCTCGCAAATCCTCTGCGAACCTAAAACTCAAGTCACCCTGAGAGCTGGACAGCCTGGCACGGGGGGGCGGGGGGCTCGTGTGGCCCCGCCCCGTGCGCATGAATGTAAGGTCCCATTGCGTGGGTTGGCTCTGTCCTAGTTCTTTAATTTTCTGCTCCTACCTAGGTTACCTGAGGCCAGGCAGAAGTGTGGCAACAGGGGCTCCTTGAAGGAAACTGGACCCAGGACAGGGCTGCAGCCCTGAAGAGCCAACAGCCCTGAGGCAGGGCCCGTGGCTGTGATGTGGCTAAGGACATGGGCCACGCCCTGGCACCTGCAGTGAGCTCTGTGGGGAATTGGGAACCAGGCAAGCAGAAGCATGGGCCGTGTGTGTGGTGTGGAACCATCACGGTGTGGGGAGCAGGTGAGTGGCGTCGGGAGGCGCAGAGTCCGCAGCAGCAGCCCGAAGAGCAGCGTTTTGAGGAAGCTGAAACCGAGGGGCAGACGTGACTGCAGGGGTGGGAGACGCAGCTGTGGAAGGTGAAGCAGAAGTATGGCTGACAATGTCAGAGAAACCTGCCGACCCCGAGACGCCCTCGGTCTCAGATGGCTTCCGAACCAGGCTGTCACCTGCTCTACGCTCTGTGCTGAGCAGGGTGCTGCGGACGGGCGGCGACGGGCAAGGGAGGGTTGAGCGTTCCTGATGTCTGTTCACGCCCCGGGCATGCTGGCAGCCAGGCCCTCCTTCTCCGAGGGCTCCTGAGTCCACCCATGAAGCCGTGCTTCATCATGTGACGTGGCCCATCCTGGGGACACCTGCTGTGTGCGCAAGGTCACTTATTTATTTGATGATTTGTACACAGGAGAGACTCATAAACTACTCCCAGGCACAGGCGTACCCAGCGAAGTGGCAGGTGTCAACATACACTGAGTCTTGAGCGACACACCTCTGGGGCTAGCACAGGGGCCACCAGTCACCGATGAGAGTGCCCAGGCAGGACACCCTGAGAGCAAGCTGCACCCGGTTTGAGGGAAAATCCAGTTGCCCCCCATTCTTTCTTTTACTTTCCCACTTTTTTGATAGACTCACCGTAGGTGGCTTTTCACTGTGAGGAAATCCAACACAGTGGGCAACACAACCAAAGTCCATTATCTAACTTCTCCCCGAGCCTCTGCTGTGCCACCCACCGAGGCAGCCCCGTCCCGAGCCAGTTCGGGGAACTGCCACCAGAAGCCACCAGGGCTGCGGGCTCCCTGCCTCCTGCCTGTTTGGAAGGGTCTGTCTCCCCTGCAGGCTGTCCCTGCAGCCTGACCGGGCCCGGAGGGAAGTCCACACCCTGAATGGTTAGAGTCTGGGTCCCCAAACTTGTCACTGTCAAGAGGCCGGAGAGACCAGTGCCAGTCTTCCCAGTCAGATCCAGAGACGAAGGTGAAATTCGTTTCTCCTGGTCTGCATGGGCGGCTGGTGGGGAGCAGGGTGTCAGGGTGGGTTGAGGACAAGCCGTTAATAAACACCTGCGTGGCGTCGGGATTCCCGTGGGAAGGAGAAGGGGGGTGTGGATTCGGGGTGAGTGGGCAGCCGTGGGCATCAGCAGAGAGCAGGCCGTCCGACAGGCCGCTGCGCCGGTGGAATTATGCCCAGCGTGGCGGTCACTAGTCACCTGTGTTTGCTGAGAACTAGGAATGTGGCTGGTGTGCGGGAGGGGCGGAGCTTCCACTTTATTAAACGTGAAGTAACATCAGTGCAAACAGCCACGGGAGACTAGAGGCTCTGGACAGTGTGGGTGTGGAGAATAATTTCTTTATTGCAAGAAGGACCAGACAGAAGACAGGGGAGGATGCAGGTGTGCTGGAAGCCACCTGCCAGTCTAGGCGTGGCGGGGGGGGGGGCAAGGCAGGTGTATCTGCATGACCTGAGGCTGGGTAGCAACGCCCCTGGCACCTACTGGTTTTAAAATAACCACTATTTTACTTGTTCGTGATTCTGCGATTGGAATGGAGGCCAAGGCGGGCTGGGCTCTGGTTGCTCTGGCCGGTGGTTGCCTTTGCTCGGCTGGGGTTCTGCAGACGCAGGCCCCCTCGCCACGTAGCTGCTGACTGTCCCTCCACCTGAGACGGCGGCAACACACCTGGGCTCTCCTCTCACGGTTTGGGCCTTTAAGGGCCACCACCAGAAGCTGCCAGACCTTCTTCAGGCTGGGGCCTGCACCTGGCCCGGGGACACTTCTGTCACATTGTCCACCAGGCAGGTCGGGGCCCGGCCCTGCGTGGGAATACTGGCTGGTCACTGGGGCAAGGCACGACCACAGGCCCCAGCGATGCCAGAGCACGCAAGTACTCAAGGGAGACCTCCCACTTTTTAGGTGTGAACTCACGTTTTTAGGGACAACAGCCTTATTGAGACATAATTCATGTACCGCACAGCTCATCCACTTAAAGTGTCCAATGCGATGGTTTTTAGAACATTCCCAGATGTGCGCCACCATCAGCATGAGCCACTTTAGAAAGTTCCGTTGCTGCGGAAGCCCCGGACCCTTTAGCCGTGGCCCCACCGTGTGCCCGGCACCGCCGTGAGTTCCAGGGCGCACGGGGAGGAGCAAGAGACAGAAGGCCCTGTGTTTGTGGGGACCAGGGACAAGTTGGGGAGACAAAGGAATGAACAAAAAACATGACAGGGCCCATGGAGAATGTGAAACAGGGTAATGGGACGCGGCGAGGTCGGCTTTGATGGACCGGTGGGAAAAGAAAAGAAAAAGGAATGCTTCCGAGGAGTCAACGCCGCAGACGTGGAGGGCAGCAGGGTGCCAGGCACGCGGCAAGGAAACGGGCTCTGGGCTCGGCTCGTTCTAGGACCGTGGTTCTCAATGGGGGCGCCTTGGCTGCGCAGGGGCCAACTGCGGGGGGCGGGGTCCGGGGTCCGGGGACAAGTCTGGTTGTGGCGACTGAGGAGCTGGGGTGCAAGTGGCATCCAGCGGAGAGCAGAGGCCGGGGAGGGCGCTCCGGGGCCACCGGGCCACGCACAGCGCCCCCGCGCAAGCAGCAGCTGCGCACGCGGCAGGAGCGCAGCCCGAGACCCCGTCCGCGGGCGGGGGCGCCAGGCGGGGGCGCAGGGGCAGCGGTGGGACCGGAGGCGCTCTGGGACCTCGGAGCGGCCGGCTCAGAAGGCGCTCGCCAGCCCCAACCACGGCCGAACTGACGGCCCCGCCCCGACAAGCTTCCGGGGCGACACCGGAAGTTCCCGGAGGGCTGCGCGGCAGCGAGCCCGCCCAATGAGAACGCTCGAGGGGCGGGCCGAGGCGGCCGGAGGGGCGGGTCTCGCGAGACGGGCGCCGGCGGGGCCGGGCGGAGCGGCGGAGCGGACCGGCGGGTTCATGGAGGGCGCGGACGGGAGCGCGGAGGAGCGGGCGCCGCTGCTGGGCGCGCGGCGGGCGGCGTTCGAGGGCCGGCGGCTGGCCTGCGCCGCGGTGCTGCTGACGGAGCTGCTGGAGCGCGCCGCCTTCTACGGCGTCACGGCCAACCTGGTGCTGTTCCTGAACGGCGCGCCCTTCCACTGGGAGGGCGCGCAGGCCAGCCAGGCGCTGCTGCTCTTCATGGGCCTCACCTACCTGGTGTCGCCTTTCGGCGGCTGGCTGGCCGACGCGCGGCTCGGCCGGGCGCGCGCCATCCTGCTCAGTCTGGCGCTCTACCTGCTCGGCATGCTGGCCTTCCCGCTGCTGGCCGCGCCCAACACGCGCGCCGCGCTCTGCGGGACCCCGCACCCCACGCGCGTCCGCAACTGCTCGGCGCCGTCCTGCCTGGATCCACCCTCCCGCTACTGCGCGCCCGCCGCGCTCGGGGCGCTCGCCGTGGTCGGTCTGGGCGTGGGCGCTGTCAAGGCCAACATCACGCCCTTCGGCGCCGACCAGGTGAGCGCAGGTGCGGCCAGCGGGTGGCCAGGACGCGCCGGGGTCCGGAGGACTGGCTGTGGGAGGGGCGGAGCAGGGGTCCGCGCGAGTGGGCTGCGAGGGGCAGCCGCGCGTAGAAGCGGCCTGCTTCCTAGGAAGTGCCATTTGGGAGTGCTGGCGAGGGTGACTGCAAGTGGCGGGACCACCTGTCTACAGAGGGGCCGTGTGAGCTGACACCTGCAGAGTATCATCAAGAGCAAGAGAGCAAAGCCCTTGTTGCTGTTGTGGCTCCAGGAGCAGCCGTGTTGCAATGCATAAATGTATCAAGTCAACACTTCTTGCCCTTTAAACTTACACAAGTTCCATGTCAAATGTATTTTTTATAAGTAGAATAGGGTGGTAGGCAGGGCGTGCTAACAAGCTTGAGGTCTGAGTTCAGCACGGGCCTCGCCTGTGTGGATTTGATCAGGGAGTGATCTGATCTGATTTGCCTTTCTAACAGATTTGGCCTCTGCAGCCTGGGGGGCCTAGCAGCTGTGGCCTGCCAGCCAGATCTGGCTACTTCCTGTTTTGGGGGCTAAAAATAAGACTGAGTCTTGAGTGTGTAAGTGGTAGGGGAAGAAAATGAGTGTTTTGTGACAGTGAAAGTTATGAAGGTCGGGTTTCGGCCTCCGTGGACAAAACCTTATTGTAGCAGTCCGGCCGACCCGCTCGGAGGGGCTGCTGCCCAGGCCCAGCAGCAGGTTAGTAGTTGTGACAGGTATTTTAGGGCTCTCGAAACCTGAAATGTTTCTTTGCTTCCCCTTCTCAGAAAGAGTTTGTGGAGGCCCAGTGTTCAGACAAGGCTCTGTGAGAGGGAGGGAACCTGGTAGGAGGCTGACCCTGGCCAGGTGGTGGGAGGGGCTAGGACAGGTTCGGGAGGAGGGTTGAGCGGCAGGGAAGAACATGGCCAGGTTTGGTGCTGAGTGACCCTGTGCTCGGTCATGTTCACAGAGGGCTTGCTGCATTACCCATCCATGAGCCGCCGTGTTACATACGGGGAAACGTGAGGCCTGAGCGGTCAGCTCAGGTGGTCAGCTCCGTTGCCCCAAGCGACACCGCCGGGAACCCAGAGCCAGTGCTGCAGATCCAAGCTTTGAGGTGCTCCCCGACACAGGAAGGCGACGCTTTGTAATTCGGGGGGATAGTTGTGGCGATCAGGGTGGGGCTGGCTCTCAAGGCGCTGGCTTGTGGCTTTGGCCCCAGGGGCCAGCAGTGAGGGCACGGAGCTGGGTGCACAATCGCCGTCTGTCACGGAAGGCCCGGTCGCATGACTGCAGCGTATCTCGAGTGTCTGCCCCTTACTGCTCTGAGGACTCTTCCCACGCTGCCTTGTGCCAGCCTGCCAACGCCTGATGCCTGCCCAGGCACTGTCCTGGTGCCTGTGTGCCAGAAGCAGAGGGCCTGGCCTCACGGTTAGTGCCCCCCGTGGACCGCAGATGAGAAACGAACGCCTTCTTAAAAGCACAGGCGGCCCTGCAGAGGCGACCTAGCGCGCACGGCAGGACTCGCCCTCGCTCGACAAGAAACTGAGCGTGGGCACTAAAGAGAGGCGTGCTCTCCGGCGAGACGGCTGGCCAGCAGCGTCAGCCCGACACCGTCGGGGACAGGACCCTGCCAGAGGCTCGGCTACCAGGGGGACCTGACGACCGGCTGTCGAGTGTGCTCGGGGCGAGAGCCCAGGCTTTTCAAAAGCTCATTCTCTGGACAGTCGGGATAATTTGGTCGTGGACCCACATCAGGTAGAACCGTCGATGTGAAGGTTCCTCCGTGTGAGGATGGCACCATGGTCATGCGAGAGGGCAGCCTGGGTTTTAGGAGAGTTGTGGTGGCAGCTTGGGGGGAACCTGATGCTACGACTGTTTTTGAACCATTGAGGCTCAAAGACCGTTACACACGCGTGGAAAGAAAGGACTACGAGTGTGAGAGAAGGGTATAGGAGTGTGTGTCTTACTGTTCTTTCAACTGTCCTACCAGTTTAAAAACGTTTTAGTGAACAGTTAAAAGATTTTTATGAAGAGCTTTTTGCACGGATACAGCAAAGTAGGGCCCATTGACACGACAGGGTGTGACTCAGCCACAGGCAGGAGTGAGGCTCTGACACCGGCTGCAGCGTGGGGGACCCTCGAGAAGATGACTCTGAGTGAGGGACACTGGACCTGGAGGCCACACAGTGCGTGGTCCCATGGGCATGCACCGAGCAGCGCAGCGGTGTGTGCAGACTCAGAGGGACTGGCGGTGGCCAGGGGCTGGTGGCTGCAGAGGGACCGGCTCCCTGTGGTTGGGGTGAGGGGGTGTTGGGTGGCGGTGGGGGCCCTGAGGCTCTGGGGACAGAGGAGAGTGCTGCCGTGCCTTCCGGAGGGCGGCTCCCCACGTGAGCGCAGGCTGCGTGCACAGCCTCCTAGCAGGAGGGAGTCGTGCCCTCACTCTGTGCCGGGGTCTGGAGGGCGTCTCAGAGGCTCCCCCCACCCCCAGAGGTGCTGGCTGCTTGGGGACAGGGGCGTGGTTGGGGGCGTGAAGCATGCCAGGCTGTTCCTGCCAGGCCGTTCTTCGGGACAGGCCATTTTGTCATCTGTAGCCCTTCTCTCCGTGAGGAAAGCTCTTGTTTTGTCGAGGTGCTTTCTGTGCCTGCGTATGTCATTGTCTCCAGCGTAGGGCCCTGGGGAGGGCCTCGGGGCTCAGCTGACCTGGAGGGAAGACAGCCAGATTCTAAGGCTGTTGGATTTTGAGGGACCGTGCCAGCCCCAGGTCCCCCCAGTGCCTGACTTTCTTCTCGGTCTCGGCCGTTCTTCACGCACAGACTGAGGCCTGGAGCATGACCTGGACAGAGGAAGACTGACTTTACCAGGGAAGAGCAAACAAAACATTTTCTTCTCTGGAGGGGGAACAGTCACACCCTTGTGCGTTTTAAGGAATGTTTGCAGATCGCCAGCTGACTCACTGCATGTGACTCCAGCCTTTTCCCCTGCTCCTGTGAATTGGTGGCTGTGGCTTCTTCCGCCGTCACTGGGCGTGTGTGTCCGCCCTCGCTGGAGGGCAGGGGTGATGACGTCACAGGACAGACAGGCGGTGAGGGCTGTGGTCAGTCTGCCCTGGGGCTGCAAGGCATGAGGCTGTGACTCAGTCGGAGGAGCCAGCTTCGCCTGCGTTGTCCACAGCTACCGGCGCGTCCTTATTTAGGGTCGTAGTTATGGGCTTAGGTTTCTAAAGTACTTTTTGGTGAATCACACCTGGAAGTTTCAGTACCTGGCCGGGTAGCTCCGTTGGTTACAGCGATGCTCTGACACCCCAAGGCTGCGGTTCGACCCCCAGTCAGGGCTCACACAGGACTCGACCAGCGAGTGAGTGCCCCAGCAAGTGGGACGGCACGTTGGTGTTTTTCTCCCTCTTCCTCTAAAATCAATAAAATAAAAATAAAAAAGATACGTAAGTGGGCTGGCAGGTTTGCACAGGATATGAGGGCGAGTGGAATCTTAGAATGGGCAGAGCGCTAGGCCGCGAGAGGGCCCACTCACGCGCACTCTGTCCAGAGAGGCTGTCGGGTGCGGTTGGTGGCCCCCGCCGCGTTTCAGTGAGACGTGACTGCGTGTGCCGTGATTTCAGTCGTGTTCCCTGGCTCTCTGCCCGGCCTCGCTCCCCGCAGAAACCTGCTTGTTTTTATTCCTGCGGTTGTGCCGTCTCTGGGACCGTCTCTCTGCCTGCAGTTCTCCTCGCCTCGGTCTGTCTGCGGACGGCCGCCGCTCCGGGTCCCGCTCGGCACGCTGAAGTGCACCTGTCCCCATGGAGGGCTGTCCCTCTCGGAGTTCTGGAAAGCCCCCACCACACCGTGTCCTCAGAGGCGCCCAGCCGCTGATCGGGGCCTCTGTGCCTTTCCGACTGAGGACTCCCCCCTGCAGTGCGTTTCTTTAAAGCTTAGATTTTCAGGTTGAGACGCTGGCTACTTTGTAATTATTTGTAGCACTTGCCAGTACTGTGAAAAATACAGGTTAAAGTGGTGTATCAAGTAATAGGACTGCTTAAAAGCTGCTTCTTCAGGAATTATGATTGGTTGCTTGAGCCCCGTTACAAACCTCACTTGTTATTTACAAGAGGTGTTTGTAATGAGAACCAGAATTCAGGTCTGTCCTAGAACAGAAGCTGCCGACCTCTCAGGACGGGTAATGTGAGGGTGAGACGGAAGGGCCTGCCTGGACAGCGCCTGGACCGGCCCCGCGTGCGGTCCGCCCCAACCTCCGGCTGTGACGCCGGCTGGAGCGGACCGTGCGAGTGTGGAGCCCATCCCAGCGGCAGCGTGTGGATGTGGGGTCTCGGTGGGAGGGAGCGGCAGGGCCCGCCCCACATGGATGGTCCGGGACTTGGAGTCCCGTTGAGTCACTGGCCCCATGGGGCGGGTCCGTCTGTCCGAGCACACAGGCAGGGATCTGGAGTCTCCCCTGCTGTCTGCGTCTCTGGCCCCAGTGCCGGCCTGGCCAGCCTAGAAGCAGCCGTGGTTCCCGTGTCAGTCCGTGGTTCCCTCTTTGCTCTGGATGCGTGGAGCTGCGGGCAGGAGCACCCGGGAGAGCGGACTTCCAGGCAGACTCCCAGGCCTGGGCCCCTCGGTGACGGGTGGCCTGGGAGCCAGCATTTGTAAGGGGCGGCCGGCATCCCCTGGGCAGGTGGTCACGGCTGGTGGCTGAGACTCCCCAGCATTTGCTAGACTTGGGTGTGGCCGAGGGGAACGTGGCCGGGCTGCTTGGTGACCACGAGCGGGTGGGTGCACCTTTCCCGTGAGGGCCCGTGAAGGGCCAAGGGCGCTGTGATGGTGCGGCCGTGCCGACGACAGTGGCTCTGTAAGTCCGTTGTTCGGTGCGTGGGTGTGTGCGTCTCCGCCCTCAGAGAGGGTCACGCCACGCCGTGTCTTTCTCCCGTGCCCTCCAGGTCAGGGATCGGGGCCCTGAGGCCACGCGGAGGTTCTTCAACTGGTTCTACTGGAGCATCAACCTGGGCGCCATCCTCTCGCTGGGGGGCATCGCCTACACCCAGCAGAACGTGGGCTTCGTGGCCGGCTACACTGTGCCCACCGTCTGCATCGGTGTCGCCTTCCTGGTCTTCCTCTGCGGCCAGAGTGTGTTCGTCAGCAAGCCCCCCGACGGCAGCGCCTTCACCGACGTGTTCCGGATCCTGGCCTACGCGTGCCGCCCTCAGAGGCGCACTGGAGAGGGCGATCGCGGGGGGTGAGTGCCCGGCCACTGCCGTCGCACGCCTGTCACGTGCTCTCCGCATGCGGGGCGTGGGCTGAGTGGCGGCAGCACCAGACGTCCCTGACCTCACGGCAGCGCGAGGAGGCAGGTGGGGCGTCGTCTCCCCCTGACCGACAGACCGAGGGCCCGGCCAGGGTGTGGGCTTTTCCTTTCCGACCTGCAGGAACCCTCACTGTTGGTGCCGTGGGCGGCTCCCGGTGGCTGCCCTGGGTGAAGGCAGAAGTTTGCAGGGCGCCTGGCAGACCGTTCATAACGTGTACGGCGCTGCACGTTTCTCTCACTGTGCGGAGCTCTGCGGTCGGTCCGTGTGAGTGGGAAATGCAGCAGGGGCTCCTCCTGTGGCCCCTCCAGTGCCCCCACTGTCCACTGCTGCCTCCCTGGGGGTGGTGCCTTCCCCAGCGTCCCTGCAGCTGGCCGGCGGCAGAAGGACACAGCAGCCGCCGGGAGGGCAGCCTGCCCCATCGGCACGGGGCTCTCTGGCGTGAGCTCTGGAAGCCCTGTGTGCTGTGGTTTTAAAGCTGAAAACCCCGTCCTGGGGAAGTCCCAGGGTTCAGGCAGGGGGGCAGGCGGGCCAGTCACCCTGCGTGCAGATTCATGAAGAAGAGTTAGGGACTTGGCCCGGGGAGAGTCCTCAGAATATCTTCTCTGGTTATTTGTTGAAATATAATTTGCATGCAGTAAAATGCACCCCTCCGGGCACACGGTTTCAGGGTGTGTGACAAGTCCGCTGCATTGTGTCACCACAGTGTGGTCAGGCCTTGCCTGTGTCATCGCTCCAGGGAAGTCCCAGGGACTTGCTCGGCCAGTCCCCGCAGGGACTGCTCTGGTCGAGGTTGGCATTCCCGGGGTGGGGGTCCCCGAGCCCGAGTGGACGGCTCAGCCATGTTCCGCAGGCCGGCCCCACCCCCGCCTCCACTGCGTGTGTCTGATTTTGTCCTCGGAGTCACCATGATGGTGGAGTCCTCCCCGGGGCGGACTGGGAGCTGAACTGAAGCGGCCTCCGCGGCTCTGCCCTGCGCTCCGCGCGCCATCCCGGCTGCCCGGCTGTCCTGCAGTTCTCAGTCAGCGTGGCCCTCCAGCTCAGCCATCAGAGCCCGCTGGGTCCTCTGCAGTCAGGGGCTCTGCCCCCGCAGCCCAGCCAGGTGCCAGCCAGGTGCCGGCCAGGGCTGGCTTCCGGGCGGGAAAGCTGGGCTCGCCTCCGGCCGTGGCGTCTGCAGATGGAATTCCACTCTCGCGCCTCTCCCTGTGGTGGAGCCCCTCACCGTGGCAGGGCCGTGTGGCTGGTGCCGGCAGACCTCCCGCAGCGACCCCACAGCCTTGAAGGCGTTTCGGGGTTTAATGTGTGGTGACGCTGGGGAGAGCGTCCGGCTGCTGCCCCTTCGGGTCTGACTGTGGAGGCCTCTTCCGTGCACCGAGAGGGAGCAGCCCCACCCAAGAAAAGCCGGGTGTACGGAGGGTGCCCCCACGTGCGGGGCCCTTTCCCTCTGGCCTGGGGCTCCGTGTGGAAGACAGCCTAGTGCCGTGGAGTCCAGTCCGCTGTCTGCCCAGTGTGGACATCGGCGTCCTGGGAAAGCACGTGTGTGGGTGCTTGTGGCCCTCACGCCCTTGGCTGTGTCCCGTGCTGCTGGGAGCCACAGCTCCACAGGGCACCCTTGGCTGCTGCAGAATGAGACACTGACATCGGGGGGGGGGGTGCCAGTAACCTGTGTGAGCCGAGCTCAGTGAGAGTGGGTTTTGTCACATGACGCCAGGTGTGTCGGGAAAGCACACGGCAGTGCGATGCAGCAAGTCGTGACCGTGGCTGTGCGAGGGAGAGGGCTCTGCAGTGCCCCCTGGGGCTCCCCTGCCCCCCGAACGAGAGCAGCAAGGAAAGCGTGGGCAGCACCTTCAGCACGGAGGGCTCTACCCTACGCCCTTCGCTGGTGGTGTCTCCGGGAGAGGAGGCAGCATCACGGGTGTCCGTGTCCAGCCTCCTCTGAAGGCTCGCGCTTCACAGGAGGCGACTGAGATGGCCAGTGGCTCCGCTGTGGGGCGGCGGCTGGCAGACGCACGGTCAGCTCCCCCAACGGGGGCGGTCTCGAGGGTGACTGGGTGTCTCCTGCGTTCTCTGGCGGTGGAGACTACCGTGCAGTTAGAACTGTTTTTTCCTGCCTCACCCCCAAGGCCCAGGGCATGTTCCCACGTTAGTGACTCGGAGCTAGAGAGGGGCTCAGCTCAGTCCGCTGGGCCCTGTCGTTTTGTAAAAGGTGAGACAGACCCGGGGCGGGGGAGGGAGTGCAGCCGTCACACAGGAGCCGGGACAGGAGTCCTGAGCCGCTGCCCAACCAGCACACCTGAGCCCAGGGCGACGCCCGAGGGCTGGTGCACGGGGCGGCTGGCGTCCTGCCCGGGCGTGGGCACAGACCCCCGCCCAGCAGAGCCTCGCTGCCCGGCCCACTGCATGCCCTGTCTGCGTCCGGGCTCCCCCCAGTGCAGGGGTCTGGCAGGGGCAGCCTGAGCCGCCCGGGGCTGGTCCCTCCCCTCTCCATGCTCCCCGACAGCGGGAGGCGCCAGCGTGGCCGCCAGGGCGGCCCTCGGGCGCACAGGGACCGTGCTGCGAATGCGCCTGCACAGTGTGTCCGTTCGTCACCGCGGTCAGGTGGTCAGGCTGACCGGGACACGTTACCTGACGGGAAGTCCGTGCCGTGCGGCGTGGGCGGTGCTGGGACAGAGCAGCCTCGGCTGCTCGGGGCGGGAGCCGTGTGGCCCTTTGCGGCCGCCCAGCGTGCCGGGGTCAGGAGCGGCCTCGGTGGCGCCGCGTCCTGTTCGCAGGTGGACGGTGCTGCGGCGCTGCCTGCAGAGTCAGGGTGTGGCCGCGGGCGGGGACCAGACTAACTCCCTCCTTTTGTCTCCCAAGCGAAGGCAGTGGAGGCTTTCCGAGCTCTTCCTCTAAACACAGTCTGTTTGGTTCATGTAAGATGTCCCGCGGCGGGCCCTTCGCGGAGGACAGAGTGGAGGACGTGCGGGCCCTGGTCAAGACCGTGCCCGTGTTCTTGGCCCTGGTGCCCTACTGGATGGTGTACTTCCAAGTGAGTGGCGGCGGCAGGCCCCGCCTCCCCTGCCCGCGGGAGCCAGGTGCTGGCCTCGGCCGTGTCTGGAGTTGGGGGTCCAAGGGGCTTTTCCCCGGGAATCTGGGGTCTCGGGATCTCGGTTCCAGTCACGACCTCGTTTTTGCTGAGTGAAGTATTTTGAAATGGTTTCCAAAGAGGAAGCAGGAGGGAGTCTCCCGTGTTTCTCCCGGCCCCACCTCTCCTCCTGAGGTCTCGTTTGGGGAGCTCTAGTCCTTTTTCACGCCGGGCCCCCAGGCGGATTCCTGCCGGCGGGGTGACAGACGTGTCTGTTTTCCACCCCGAGCGTGCGGCTGCAGAGTAGCCGGGGCCCTGCTGCAGGTGTCTGCGGCCGAGCCGCGGCCGCCTGCCGGTAAAAAAGCCGCCCCCCCCACGCCCCGCAGATGCAGACCACCTATGTGCTGCAGAGTCTCCACCTGAGGATCCCCGCGATCTCCAGCCTCACGGCCGCCACGCACACGGTGAGGACGGGGTGGCGGTCTGGGGCGGGCGCGGGTTCTGGGGACGCGCGGGTCCCCCGCCTGCACTGGCGGCTGCCTCGGGTGGCGCAGTCAGCACGGACGGATAGCACGTGTGTGTCGACGTGGGGGTTCCGGCGCTCACGCCGTGTCCCGGGCGTCGGGGGGACGAGTGCCTGTGCTCACCCGAGGCTTCGTCCCCTCGTAGCAGGGCCGTCACACTCGACTTCACGGGGCCACCGCAGCCTCGTGCTGCCTTCGAGGGGCCGAAACGGCTTTAGGGCTGTGTGAGTGTAACAGCTCCTTAGCCGGTAAGGAGCTGAAATGACCTCCGGCCCTGTGACGGCAGCCGTGGCCCCGTGAAGACGAGTGTGGCGCCTGCTGCAGAGAGCGGAGAAATGAGTGCAGGTCCCTGGAAACGGTCGCCGACAGCGCCCCCGAGGAGGTCAGACTCCGCGTCAGCCCTGGGCGCCCGCCGCGCCCAGAGGGTGACCGTGTGCCGCCCGCAGGTGCCGGCCGCCTGGCTGACCATGTTTGACGCGGTGCTCATCGTGCTGCTGGTGCCGCTCAAGGACCGGCTGGTGGACCCCGCGCTGCGGCGGCGCGGCCTGCTGCCGTCCTCCCTGAAGAGGGTCGCCGTGGGCATGTTCTTCGTCACCTGCTCCGCCTTCGCCGCCGGTGAGCGCGCTCCCGCCCCCACTCCCCCCCCCCCAGACCGCCGCGGCCGAGGGCGCTCTGCAGCGCAGTGGGGCCCCTCGTGCTGGGGGCCCGGGAAGCGCAGCCTCCGCAGGGTGCACGCGGCTGCTCCGGCCCCGGCGCCGCTCCCCTCCCTGCTGCTGCGTGGTCTGGGTCCTGAGAGAACTTCCCGCCTGGATCGGGCGGGGCTCTGGGAGGAGGCTCGTCCCGGTGGCTGGTGAGGTTGGGGCAAGGGGCGGGCACGCACTTCTCGGTGCGGGAACCACACTTCTTGGTGTGGGAACCCCACCTGGGGGGTCTTCACACCAGGTCCGTCCATGGGCCTCAGGGGGCCTGCGCTCGCCCACGCAGGGGTCCACGTGCGCTTTCGGGGGGGGCGGGTCTCCTTGGATCTGGGTTCAGGCCCTGTCCCCACCCCTGAAACAGGACATTGGGGACGCACTTGCAGTGGGCGTGGGGTCTCAGGCACTCTGGTCGGGGGCGCTGACCCGAGGCCTCGGGCCCACAGACTGTCGCCTCAGACATTCGGGTTCCGTAGAGGAGGCGGCTGCGTCTGTCCCCACTGGCTTCTCAGGCCCTTTCTGTCACGCCTGGTGGTGGTGGAGGTGTCACTCACGGGGTCGCCACGCTGTTCGGAGCAGCTGGCCTGGAGGTCCAATTGCTGCGTGCGCTGTGGAGGCTGAGGCCGCCCTCACCGGCCGTAGCTGCGGGGTCGGCTCATGCTCCTGGGCCCGTGGGACGGAGCCGCAGAGCGAGCTGTCTCCTGATGAGGGCGTGTAATTTTGTGCTCTGTCACTGCCCGGTGTCACTCCCTCCTCCCTACGGTTTATTTATTCTTAGAGGGGAAGGGAGGGCAAGAGGGAGGGAAACATCCCTGTGTAGTTGCTTCTCAAGCGCCCCCTACTGCGGACCTGGCTCACAGGCCTGCGCTCAGTCCACTGAGCCACACCAGTCAGGGCTGCCTACTCCCCCTTTTAAGTAAACAGAAATCGTGCAAGAGAGCATCGAGACCCTTGAGGGTTCCAGTGGACACACTGATGTCTGTTTCAGAGACGCCAGCTGAGGGGTGTGGGGCGTGACTGCCCCTCAGTGCCCGCCGAGATCCGGGCCTCGGGGGAGCTGGCATCTGACGTCGTTCTCTCCTGGAGTGAAGGTCACCTTTTGGTGACAGGTGACACGCAGCACCGCCATATCAGTCCAGGGAGTGACCCGCCCGGCACCACGCAGAGCTAGCTCGACAGTGCTGGCCGTGGGCCCTCGTGGGTTTCTCGGACACGCCCCGAGCAGCTCGTGGCAGACGCCCCCTTTCTCGGCGTAGCGGCGGACGTGAAGGGCAGTGTCGTGTGCGTTGCAGGGATCTTGGAGAGCAAGCGGCTGGACCTCGTGAAGGAGAGGACCATCAACCAGACCATCGGGAAGGTCGTGTACTTCGCGGCCGACCTGCCCGTGTGGTGGCAGGTGCCGCAGTACGTGCTCATCGGCGTCAGCGAGATATTCGCCAGCATAGCAGGTGAGGGGCGGGGCCGGGGCGGCGGGGCAGGCGGAGTGGCACACCGCGGCGTGTCCTTGCGTGGGGCCCGGCTCAGGACAGAGCTGGGCAGGAGGCGGAGGTGCTGGCTGAGGCTGCCCTGGCGCGGTCTGAAAACCGCGTCCCAGAAACATCGCCGCCAGGTCCCTCTCCCGCCTCGAGGGTGTGGGAGGGGTGGAGCAGGGGAGACCCTGTGGGTGGCCAGCCCGACCCCACAGTCCATTCCCCAGAGGGCGCAGACTGGTCCCCGAGTGGAGCTGGGGCTCAGACCCTACGGCAGCCACCTGGGCTTTGCTCTCACGACTGTTCCGTCCCGGAGAGCCCGAGGTGCTCGGGGACAGAGCGACCCAGCGGATGGGCCGGCCCTCTGCTGCAGACACGCCACGGCCCTCCGCGTGCCTGCTGGGCCCGCGGGGCCGACCTCTGACGGGTCCCCGGGCTCGTGTGTGTGCTGTGCGACCCGACCCCCGTTCGTTAGGACGAGGGGAAGCTGCTTTCAACCCTCCTTTCTGTGAAGAGTCGGGGCTCTCGAGCTTGCGGGTGTCACTGCTGTCTGAGAGCTGGGGCGCGGCGCCCCGTGTCCTGTGGTCGGGACTCATCACGTGAAGGGGAGCAAAGTGTCGGGTGCGCAGCCCCGTCGGACGGAGTGCAGCCCCGCCGCTCACAGACGCGCACCCTCCCGCAGGCCTGGAGTTCGCGTACGCGGCCGCGCCCAAGTCCATGCAGAGCGCCGTCATGGGCCTGTTCTTCTTCTTCTCCGGCGTCGGGTCCTTCGTGGGCTCGGGCCTGCTGGCGCTGGTGTCCCTCAAGGCCATCGGCTGGATGAGCAACCACTCGGACTTCGGTAAGGACGGCGTCCTGTTCCAGGGCCGGGCGGGGTGGGGGCCGGGGCTCAGGTGGCAGTGAGTGCTGCAGCCCGTGTTTACCTCGCTCCCCGTGTGTCTTCCTGGCGTCGAGTCCTCCTGTTCTGCTGCTAGGGGACCGACAGGGCGGAGGCTGCCCTTCCCTGGCAAATGGGCATTTCCCCCGATCAGTCGGTCATGGCCGGGCCCTGCAGCTGACACCAGTGGGTGGCAGCATCTTGGGCATTAAGAGTCACGAGGACGAGTTTTCTGTTTCCAGACTCCCGGTGGTTTTCACGTCGGCCCGGGAGGGCGGGTTTCTTCCCCGTGTGTGCCTGTCGGCTGCGTCCATGCTGCGTGTTGTGTCCGCCCCTGTGCAGCCCCGTGACCACAACCCAGAGGGCGTCCCCTCATCCCTCCCTCAGCCGTCAGCTCTGCCCCAGGCCTCCCTGTCAATGCGGGGACCCCCCTGAAAGAGCTGGGGGTGGGGGGCGCCCAGGACGGGTGTCTGTGCCCCCGCGGTCTGGGCCAGGAGGCCAACAGCAGTGTTCTCTTGTGGCCGATTTTCGGAGGGGGCCGGAGTGCCCGGCTGTCCTGGGAGTCTCCTCTCCCTCGCCTGCTCAGCGGCTCTGTCCATGCGGCCTGGTCCTCCCGAGGCCAAGGAGGAGCCGGGCCGTGTCAGGCTGTCTCTGGGCAGTCGGCGCGGGGACGCAGCCCCCCCGTCTGTCCGGACAGGGGAGATGGTGGAGTCCGGGGAGGGGTCCCGTCCGCCGTGGTTGGAGAGCAGGCACTTGTGTGCTGTGAATACAGTTGTGCCTTTCCCTTTGTGGCCGCAGGGGAGGGCCAGCCGAGCTCAGGGGACCGAGGTGCAGCAGAGAGGCCTCCCGGCTGCCTGCGTGCTGCTCACGGCTCTTTTCTCCTCCCCCCACAGGCAACATCAACGGCTGCCACCTCAACTACTACTTCTTCCTCCTGGCCGCCATCCAGGGCGGCACGCTCCTGCTCTTCCTGGTCGTCTCTGTGAGGTACGACCGGCAGCGTGCGCGGGCCGGCGGGGCAGCCACGCCTGGCAGCAGGAGGGCCTGACGTCCGAGTCCGCGTGGCCCGGAGACCGGCGTTCCGGAGGCACTGGCCGCGTGCTGAGCCCGGCCGGGCGGCATCTTCCCCTCCCCTCGACGGACCGGCAGGTGCCTTCCCGGGAGCGGCTGGTGCTGGACGGGGCCGCTGGAGCCAAGCTCCCTCCCGTCCACGCACGTCTGTCCGTCTGCACTGGCTCCGACGAGGCCTGCTTGGCCGCTGCACGCGTGTTCGCGGGCATCTGTGTGTCTTACACACGTCACATCGTCCCCGCGCAGCCGTGTGCTCCAGCTGGGTTTTCTTCCTGATGAACAAGCGTCTGCTTCTGCTGAGGCGGGGGCTCTCGGGCGGGCAGAGCGCGGCCGGACGCCGCACGGACCGGGCAGGGTGGCGTCCCCACAGGCGGTGCAGGCGGGCCCCGAGGGAGCCCGTCGCCGCTTCGAGTGCTTCTGTGTAGTCCGCTGGCACTGCTTTGTTTAGTGAGTGAGGACGAGAGCCGAGGGACGTTTCAGTCCGCGTGCTCCACTGCAGGCCGAGAAACCCGCTGCAGGGGGTCCGGCCCTGCCCGCGCCCCCATGTGACTCCGTCCGGGGGCTGAGACTGGCGGCGGGCCGGGGAGCTGCAAGGGAAGGGCCTCGTGAGCAGAACTGAATGTGAGCTTGAACTGTTTGCCCAGTCGTTGCCGTTTGTACAGTTAGGTCAGGGTTCTGGTTTTGTTAAATAAACTATTCTTTACTTGTCACTGGTGTTTGGTGTAAGCTGATTATTAAAAACACCTGAAATCGAGACCCGTTAGCTGGCCCCTCTGCCCACAGCCCCGTCTGCGTGGCGTCTGCGTCAGGGCCCGTGTGCCAGGCGTGGCGGGTGTGCCGACTCCTGCGTCGGTATTCACCAAGCTCCAGGTGACCCCGTTCCTGGCTGGGCTCTGTGACCTCTGGGTAGCGGTCCCAAAGCCAGCTCTGTGTTGATGGACAGAATCAGGATCACACTGGGAGAGGACAAACACACAAACCTGAGTCTTCCTCCTTTCCTTCTTTTCTCTTCTTTGGTAACACGAATTACGGAAAAACCACAGGAAACTACGAGCCCATCTCGGCGGGTGGGGTTCGGCTCCCCTGAAAACCTGTCGCCCAGCGCTCAGAGGCGGGGGTGGGGGGTGGCATGTTTGCTTTAAAACAATGCAGTGAAAAGGCTGAAAAGCCCCTGGAATGCATTAACTACCAGGGGTGAGTGTCTGCCTTCAGGACACTGCAGGATGAAGCCAGGGACCAGGCTCTGAAAACAGGCTTCTCCCTGGGGAATTAGCCGGGGGCGGGGAGGGGGAGGAGGTAGGGTGACAAGAAGCCTGCAGCACCCCCTGTGCAGGCGGTGCTGGCGTGCCCCACCCCCCTTACCTGGGTACCCGCCTTCTGGCTGGGTCCTGCGTACTGGGTACCTGGCTGTGTGAGAGAGAGAGCAATTCATCGGCTGCCTCTCGGGCACCCGCACTGGGAACCTGGTTCTCGGGCCAGTGCTCAATCCACTGAGCCACACCAGCCGCAGCCATTACGTGATTTTTTTATGTAACATTGCAAACTTCCTGTCAGTGAGTCCTTCCACAATCACAGGGGGCCCATATGAAACCTTGACCGCTTCTAAGTTCTAGGTCATTAGAAACAGATGACTTTCGGTATTAACAAGTCGCCCCACCTGGCGCAGAACAGCCCCCTCCCTCGGAAGCCCAGGCCCGTCGGGGAGAGGCGTGTGCCCCCGCAGCCCTCGATGTGACTGTGCAAACAGGCCGGTGTTGCACGGCCCTGTCCGAGTCCAGTGTGGCCACTCGAGTCCACGTTTTAAGTGGCTCACTCACTGTGAACACCTTGCTCCTTGGGAAGCAGGACCTTCAGAGGAAATGACACATACAACGCACTCTGTAGAACTAGCACATGGAACAGATGTCAAACACGAAGTGGGGGAAAGGGGGCAGGAGGCTCTAGGCTGCCTGGCTGACCGTGTGCAGAAGTGACATTCACTGTTTGGGAGGGAAGCTACCCACCAGAAGTCCACTCGCTGGGCTAGTCTACCTTATGCTCCACACCGAAGTCATCTGTCCCATGGGGGGTTTGGGGGAACGTGGCTCCTGTCACAGCTCCCCGGTGGTGCAGACAGGACAGGAGCCACCTCGGTGCCTGCTTCTCTCGTGGCCTTGGGACCCGGCAAAACAGGTCAGGGGAGGGGGAGGGGCCGCAGACCATCACCCCATCAGCAGCCCCCTTGACCCCTGGGGTCCCAGTGGTGGGAGTGGGAGGCAGGCAGCCCACAGGGCCTTACCTGTGGCACCTCTGGTCTGTCTCTAACTCCTTCCTGCTGGGCAGCCAGGGCTACCGTCATCGGTGGTTCTTAAAAGCGGACCAGTATCTTCATCCTCTTCGGAGATACCCAGCATGAATGAGTCATTTCTCCCACAAGCCAGACTCCCGGTCTTCCCCAGACACGCCCTGAAAGGATACGCCCGGGCTGGGGATGCAGTGCAAGCTCTTGGGCAGCAGGTGGGGCCCGGAGCCCGTGGGCCTTTGCAGGCCGTGGTCAGGGAAGGGTCTGACCCTAGTGCCCCAGGTTCCGGGGCTGAGGACACTCGGGGTGCAGGTGTCTCCAGGAGTCAGTCGTGGGGGCCTGGGGTGGTAGGTGGGACGGGAGAGACCGTGGACAGATGAGGGGAGAGGACAGGCACCCACGGACACACGGCTGAGCTCGCCCCGAAGGGGCCCACAGGAGCGGGGTCATCACCAGGAGCTGTGCAGGGCAAGGGAGGAGTTCACGCCTTTTTTAAAGAAGCAGAAGTCACGTCCTGGCTGGTGTGGCTCAGTGGGTTGAGCGCAGGCCTGTGAACCCAAGGGTCGCCAGTTCCATTCCCAGTCAGGGCACATGCCTGGGTTGCAGGCCAGGTCCCCAGTAGGGGGCGCACTAGAGCCAACAACACACTGATGTTTCTCTCCTTCTCTACCTCCCTCTTCTTCTCTAAAAATAAATAAATAAAATCTTTAAAAAAAAAAGGAAAAGTCAAAACTCAGCTTTACACAATTCTGGGATCTACATGGGTTGATTACGGCCATGAGAAAGCCGTGGGCGGGGTCCACGGGTGCCCCCCAAGTTCATGTCCCTCGGAACCTGTGCCTGTGCCCTTGTCGGCCACAGGACCTCTGCAGGTGACAGTAAGCCATCCCGGACTAGAGTGGGCCCTGGACCCAGCACAGCCGCGGCCTCGGCCAGTCCTGCCGGTCGGGAACCGGGCCCCGTGCGTCCCTCCTGGAGGCCCAGGTCCCAGCCTTTTCCAGCGTCAGGAGGCTGCCCTCCGATTGGGCCCTGCCCCCTCTCAAAGCCAGCAAAACGCTTCAGGCAGGTTTTCATTTCCCCCGTTTGTTCGCTCCACGCAGGGTCCGAGAGAGGCTGGAGTGTGGCTGTGTGGCCATCGCGGTCTAACCTCCAGGTGCCCTACCTGGCGCCCCTCCTGGCAGGCCTCGGGAACCTGGACCCGCCCACTCACGGCCTGCGGGCCCGCCTGCCGGGTTTCGGGACCGGCCCAGCAGAGGCCTCTGGCTGGTGGCGTCTGCCTTGCCCTCCCGGAGCTGGCTCTTCCCGGCCTCCTGCTCCCCGAGTGGGGAAGAGAGGAAGATTTCCCTTCAGGGGCTCCTGCGGAAGGCAGGACTCTGGCCTGAGGGCCTCTCGGACCACGTGGGCACCCTAGAGGCCAGGGCAAGCCCAGGGTGAGCCAGGTGCTGGCCAGGTGCTGGCGGGCCTGACCGTGGATCCACCAGCCGAAGCAGCGCCACCTCCTGGCAGAAAGGGGAACGAACTCTGGGAAAGCTGGACCCTGACCCCGGATTCTCCCAGCTTTCCTCCCCGACGGGGTTTGGGGACGGAACTTGGTCTTCAGCCTTCATTTATCTGTCTGTCCCTCTCTCTCTACCTACCTCTCTATTTACTTTATTATTAATTTTTATGCTCACCCAAAGACAGGCTTATTGATTGTGGAGAGAGGGGAAGGGCAGGAGAGAGGGAGACAGATGCCGAAGGGAGTGAGAAACGCCGATCCGTCGCCCCCACACGCACCCGGGCCGAGGACCGCACTCGCCACCCAGGTGCTCGGCGCCCTGACCGGGAACTGAACCCGCGACCTTTTGGTTTCCAGGCCGGCACTCCAGCCAGCGGAGTCATCCTGCTAGGGCTTCACCCTCTTTTTATCTTCAGACTGAAGGCAGACTCAAGGCCAGGCCCTCGCCTGGGCTCCGGATTGCGTGTGGAATAAACTTGGCACGTTGTGGATGGTTTTCTGTGAAAATGAGCGATTCCCAAGCCCAACCCCCACCCCCGCTCTCCGCACAGGGAGTGAAGCCGGGAGATCCCCTGTGCCTTCCGGACGGCAGGCCCACCCTTCTGCTGTAGGAGACCCACCTCCCTCCACACAGCCTCCCCCCTTCCCACAATGGAGTCTTCTCGCCCTCGCTGACCAGTCGCCAGCCAGCCGCAGCTCCTGACACCTGCGGCGGGGCCCGATCCCCCATAATTATTTCCCGGATCCGGTGTGACCCTTAATGACCTCTCCATCGACTTCTCTCCCCAGAGAGGTGCCTGCTAGGGTGGAGCTCAAGGCTCACGGGAAATCCCATCTGCTCCCCACGCCCCCAGCCCCGCGGACGATGCCAACAGATGGGAAAGTGTCATCACCTGGGTGCTTCAGTGAAACAGCCGAGGAGCTGGGCATCTGGTCGAAGGGGGACGCTGAGCTGGGGAGGAGGCGCATTCACATGCTGGTTGGGGTGCAGGACACAGGCGCTGGGAGTTGGGAAGGCAGGGAGAGGCGTTCTGTAGCCTTCCAAGCCCCCAGCAGGCTCAGCTCAGCCCCGCCCAAGTCTCAGGTGTGGAGGGAGCCTCCCCGACGCTCACCTGCCTCCCTCCTGCTCGGGGGAACCTCGTTGTTGCGGGTGGGAGCCCATCTCTGAGCAGACCGGCTGCCTCCTGAAACCGGGCAAGGGTCCCGCCCCCTGGGGCGGCTGGGTGGGTTCGGGAATCAGAGGGGAAACCCTTCCGGGCAAGCACAGGGCCGGCCGGGCTGCTGGCAGGCGGGCGGGACATGCAGCCCAGGCTCCGCTTCTCCCTCCCCATGTGGTTCCCACCAGCGGCACCCGCTGGAACCCCCGAGGGGACCTTTCTGAGAAGAACGGCCTCACGGAACCCACGTCCTCCACAGTGTGGTGGGCGGCCTGAGTCCCTCGCACCCCGGGTCTTCTGGGATGGGCAAAAATGTGTTTTTTTGTTGTCCAAGCCACTTGGAGTTGGGTGACCCTGGGGGACCCTGCACTCGAGGGCCCCGTGGCCGGACCCCACTCTGCCGGCCGCACACCCTCAGGCTGTGGGCGCCCCCTTCCGACATTCTGTGTGACTGCGTGTCTGTGAAACGCCCACAGCAGTGGGCGACTCCAGAGACAGAGGCAGGTCTGCAGTTGCCAGGGGCTGAGGCGGAGTGGGCAGGGGGTCCAGTGGGCGTGTGCCCCTGTGTCTGGGCGTGTGCATCTGTGTGTGGGGGGGCATGCGTGTACATGCGTGTGCACACAGCAGCTCAGTTGCAGTTGTGAGTGCACGACCTCAGGGGACAGTCCCTGGACGTGCAGACTCAGGGAGGTCCTCACGCAGCGTCCGGGCCCAGCCCCCTCGGAGGGAGCCCGCGGCCTCCCACGGCCCCCTAGCCTGTCATCGACCTTGACAGAGGGGACACCCAGCCCCTGGATGCACGAACGTCTCTGTCACCTCCAAACCAGCCCCTTTGTAATGGAAAATAAAATCCCTCATTGGACGCAGGCCTCGCGTTATTCTCTTTCCTCGTCCGACAGGTTTTATGGGTTCCTGACATATGGAAGGTGGGCGTCCACGGCCCATAATCCTTCAAAATGAGAAACCGTATATTTTCTTTCCTACAATAAAGAGCAGAGCGAGCGTGGCGGCAGCGTTTCCTCTAGTCACCACGGTCAAGGTCACCTCTCTGCTGGCACAGCACCGGGAAGTCCTGTCCTGGGAAAGAAGGGGTTTGCTGGGGCGGGGCCGCCAGACTGTGAGGTGGGCGGGGCCGCCGGAGGGAGAGGTGGGCGGGGCCGCCGGAATGAGAGGTGGGCGGGGCCGCAGGAGCGAGAGGTGGGCGGGGCCGCAGGAATGCGAGGTGGGTGGGGCCGCAGGAATGAGAGGTGGGCGGAGACTTGTCCTCGGTGCTGCGTGCGGCCTCCCCTCCCCGATCAGGCCTTGGGCTCTGCCCGCCCTGCAGCTGTGGTCACTGCAGCTGTGGTCACCAGGCGCACACTCATGTACAGGTTCTTGGCCGATGGCCTGTTTCCATTCCTTTTTCACAAAAGTCACTGTATGGACGTGCGACGGACGTGTGAAGAGCGGTGCGTCTTCAGTGGCTACAATTCCGTGAACTTGGGGGTTAGCACGGCGTCCAGCCCGCGGCCCAGGAGGGCTGTGAGTGCGGCCCAACACAAAAATTGCAAATTTACCTACAACGTGATGAGATCTTTTTGTGAGTACGTGTCGCAGTGTATTTAACGTGTGGCCCAGGACAATGCTTCTTCTTCCCGTGCGGCGCAGAGATGCCCGAAGGTCACCGGACACCCGTGAGACCACCGCTGCCCCCAGCCCCAGCACATGGCCATGACCCCCCGACCTCCCCCCAGTATTACTATTACTACTACTACTACTACTACTACTACTATTATTACTGTGTTTGTGGCAGTGACACTTCACCCAAGAGGCTCTGCCTTAGAGAGTTTAAGGTCCACAGTGCGGCAGGCACCAGACTGAACGAACGTTCACTCTCCGGAGCTCACCCTGGATCATGGAACTGCCAGCTGAGTCCACCCCTCGGGGACAAGTCCAGGCCAGGAGGAAGAGCGGCCCTGTCCGCCTGGGACGGGAGGGACGTTAGTCAAGGTCGGATGGGACACGGCCTCTGCCGGCCGCAGCACGTGCTCGGCTGCCCGCTCCCTCTGGCCTGCCCGCCCCTGGCCACGGCACAGGTCTCCGCCTCCTCCATCCCTGAGTCGCTCGAGTGCGGAGAACTTCCCCGGCCACAGGGGCCCTCCTCGGAAGTCCCAGAGCAAGCCCTTTCGAGATGCAGGCACAGGTTGAATCACACAAAAGCCCTTGCTATTTGGGTGCATTAAAAAAAATTCAGACCTGTGAGCACAGATTGGGGGCCGCGGGGCCCCTCCATGTTCTGACCTTCTGCACACGTGTCCGGGGGGGGGGTTGGCGATGAGCCCTCAAAGGGGTGGTCACCACTTGAACTCACACAGCATCTTCACGGAAGGACAGTGACTTTGTGGAGAAGGGACCAGATAAAGCAGAGGGACTCGGGCCACGTGGGCAGTCTGTGGTGGGGAGACGAGGGCTGAGGAGCGATCGGGTGGGTGTGTCGGTCCCCGCTGTCTCGCAGGCCTCAGACACATCCAGAGAGTGCGCACGGGGCCCGTGACAGAGAACCGTCACAATGTCGCAACAGCTTCAAACGGTGACTCCCCGTGGTGACCATGGCGTGAGGTGTATAGATGCCAAGTCACCGTGTTGTGCCAGAAACGGATACAATGCTGTACGCCAGTAACACTTTCATTAAAAAGAGATTTGCATTCCAGAATAAAAACAAACAGAGGAAGACTTGCCTGCCCTTCCTGGTGGAGACAGGGTTGGCCAACAGCTTTCCTGGGTTCACTCCTCCACATAGTCCTCAGTGCAGTGCACCTGGGTGGTGCACCCAGCCCTGCAGAGACCCTGGACTGAGCACTCGGAGGGCAGAGCCTCGGCGGGGTGCGGTCCCAGCAGTCACAGTGGACTCCCGATACTCACGCAGTATTTCCTGGGCTCTGAAGACAGCAGAAGGGCACCCAATGTCCACCCGGCAGAGTTCTGTCGACAGCATGTCTGAAGGGTAACAGTTGAGGCAAATTGGACGAAATACAAAAAACACTCAAATTAATTTTTTTACTTTTAAAAATGCAGTTTCCAGGAAATTTAAAATGACACACACATTTTTACTGGGCGGAGGTGGCGTAAGATCGGCATGAAATGTCTGCTGTCGATCCCACGCCCCCGGCTCGGCCCTGGTGACCAATCAACTAGTAGGGTCGTCATTGGAAACGGAAATGTTGCCATGACCACCGAAACCTTGGTGACCGAACCAAACGGAGCTGCTCAGTCTCCCAAGACTGCATCAAGCATGTCTGTCTATGGAAAAGGTGACAAAGGTGGCTGCACCGTGGGCGCCACTGTGAAGAACTCGGAAGGTGCCCGTGTGGAAACCAGCCCAGACGCAGGGGGCTGTGCCCCGGACGGAGCCATGTCCCCGTCCGCTTGCCCTGCCATCCAGACTGTCCCAGCCTCTGAGGCGTCCTGTGCTCGGGACAAGCCATGTCCCCCCCCCCCACGAGCGGCCTTCGTGGGCCTCTGGGACACGTGGGTGCCTGTCGGAGGCCATCCTGGCTCAGTGCCCCCCTCTGCAGCATTTGTCACGGTGGAAGCGTTCCACCGCACCAGGGGAAGCTGTGATGAGCGTGTGTAAGGGGGGCACCCGGTTCCGCCCAGGTCCAGCCCTCTGGGCACCACTCCTTCTGTGCCTCCCGTCCCCCATCAGCCCGACTTCCTGTCTGTCCCCTCCAATCTCCTGCACCTGTGGCTCCTTCCTAGAGGGACCCCACCTCGCCCGGAGCCGCAAAGTGCCTGGGACCCCCACTGCCAGGGGCAGCGCCTGCCTGTGAGTCCTGTGAAGTCCCCACATCTCAGATGAGCGCTCAGCCCCTCCGACTGTCATGTCCAGGTCCCTGCCACCTTTGTATGGATGTCACACTATCTGTCCAGCCCAGTGAGCCGAGCTCCGAGTGAGCCGACTCTGAGCTCCGAGGTGCGAATCGGTAACGTCCCAAGGGGACCAATGTGGGGCTCACCTCCAACCACTCCCGACCCCCATCTTTGCCCCAAGTCTGCTTGCCCTGTGGCCTTGCATCGATGGGAGAGTTAGCTGATGGGACCGATCCTCCACCACCAGTCACAGACCAGGCTGAGCGCGGGCCTCTGGCCCTGACACCTGCCCCATCGCCCTCCCACACTCCCCCTGCCCGTGGGAGCGCACCCTGGCTCCTCTGGGGAGGGGCAGCCGAGGGCCTCACTGGGCAAGCAGGTACTGCTGTTGATGAAATCAGTGCAGCCCAGTGACAGTCCTCCGGATGGACACCCCCCAGGGAGCGGGGCTGGCTGCGTGCTTGCCCCTCAGCTGCTCCCCCTGGTGCCCCCCGTACTCCCATGGGCGGCCCCGCACCCAGGCCGCCCTCCCCACTGTCGGGGAACCTTCCTGTTAATTGCACTTAAAAGTAAACACGAGCCCTTTGATCTCCACTGTGGGGGAGAGAAATCCGCGAGAACTTGTACGCACAGATGCACGGCGCCACACGAGGTGAACTCGGCCGTTTTAATAAATTTTTTACAGTGCTCATGGGCTGCTTTTAAAATTGGAAAAATAATTTAAACGTGGTGTTTCTAATGGCACCCTTTGAAACTTTGAACACGACCATGAACAGAAATCACGGGCGGCATTGAGGCTGAACAGGGAAGGGTGAAGACAAGTCCTTCATTTTTATTTCCGGGAAGCGGGGCTCCAGGGCTTTCTTAAAACACGTCATTTCTCCCCCTTTTCTTCATTCTCCAGGTTTTGTGCGATAAGTGTGAATTGCTTTTCTTTTTTTCTTTCAATCCGTCTTATTACATTTTTTAACACAAGGAAACAGACGAAAAACCTGTGTTGGTGCAAAAACTGAGTCGTCGTCTCCGGGGACACGGGCGTGGGTCCCAGTCCCACCCCTGCCCGGCCGCGACCCCGAGAGGGTGCGTGGAGTGCGTTCCCTGGTCTGTAATCAGGGGCACAGGCCATGTGCACCATGCACCTCCCTCGGAGGGCGGTGTGAGTGAGTAACTGATGGGCGCTGTCCACCGGCGACAGAGGAGGTCCTCACGGTCCTCCTTCCGCTGTCCTCACCGCCTCAGGTCTCAGAGCCGACGCAGCTCAGCTGACCGGAGTGGACCACGGAAGTACTGTTTTTATAGTTGACCTCAGGGTAGAGGTTCACCACCCAGCCGTGGACCCAACCACGGTCTCCTTGCCCTTATTTGGAGCCTGAATCTTGAAGAGAAATAGGCGGGCTCACGGGGCAGGGAGTGAGACTTGGGGGGGACACGGTGTCACACAGCAAGTCGTGAAGGCCAGTCTCCCCCTTTCACCTGCTCCCGTCCACGGCAGCCCAGCCACGGGAGGGCAGGGGCCTTCTGGTGCCGTGATTAAGACAACAGTCACAGCGTATGAATCCCTCCACTTCTCCAAGAAGAACTGCGCTGTGACGACGGCGGGGAACTCCCAGGAGAATCTCTCCTACCGACACAGGCCCCTCTGGGCAAAGCCACGGAGACTGAGGGCAGACTGGCGGTGGCCTGGGGCTGGGGGTTCAGGAGCAAACGGGGAGTGGGTCTAATACGAGTGGAGTTTCTCTGGGGGGCGATGAAAGCTTTCTAAACCTGCTGGAAGGAGGGTGCCTGACTCTGTAAATACA